>RJWJ010022192.1:0-27093 GCA_004363605.1 Indri indri | reverse complement strand
TGAAAACATATGAGGCAAAAGTATTGTAAGGGACTGAGGACTGAGACTGGGTCAGATGATCAGAATTTCTTATTTCTGTATGAACATGAAAACAGTCATAAGTAAGCACTACTTGGATTCAAAAATACAATTGTTTTTAATGTATGTTTGTGATTTTCCAAAATCAGCTAATTATGTTTCAAGTAAGGAGAAACCCATATTAAAAAAAGATGAAAATTGGTAAAGACACATAAGTTTTATAATATGGCTTATATTTTGTCATACATTTAATTTTACATTATTTAACTACCTATTCTTTGCAGATAATCATCTCAGATAATTAAAGTGGGACATAGGTAAATCAAACATGAGAATGGCCCATAGGAGCTAGTTGCCTAATAACAAAGATAGATCAATGTATTAGGAAATCACAAGTTACAGAGTAATGAGAGATTTTATTTTCTAGCACTAAAGGAACTAAACAACTAAGCTTCCTCTACAACACTATGGTAGAAAACAATCTATGAATAAATTTTTATCAACTTTAAATGCATGTTTGATTAAAATAGACATAAAAATGTGTATTGATGTTATAACTGCCCACAGATAGTAGAAAGGGAAATTTCAGTGTCTGTAACCAGTTAAGGGTCACAATATGACAAGAGACAAATGCTTGAGCTCAAGTTGGTAGAAAGTTGGATTTGAGAACTTGATACAAGGCTGGAGCCCATGCAGGACTACATCTTTAATTAAAAATGAATTGTTTGAGAAAAATTATGCTCACTGACTAGGAGAGATAAACGAATCTTGTCTGTTAGCATTGGCTGAAAAAGTAACTCTCAAATCTAAAAAAACAAACAAAAAGTGATCCACAGCTATTAATATTCATGGTAATGTTGGCAGAGGCAAAGAATACTCCTCTAAGCTACCTCATAAATCAATCATAAAATTATTACAAATAAAATCCTGTCAAACATTGATGTACAATCCAAAATTACAAAACAGTGATACCAGCCCTCATAAGGAAGGGTCTGTACAGACTATAATAGCTTAAAATTATTAAAGTTGTAAAACGGGAAAAAAGTATAATCAAAAAGAGCAGGTATATTTACAAAAAATGATCATATGGAACACTCAAAGATTATGAAAAGTAACCATTGAAATTAAAGCCAAAGGAGAAGCAGAGGGAACACTTTCTATCTCAAGTCTGTCGAGGCCATTGTTACTCTAATACCACAACCAGAAACATAAGAAACCCACGAGGCCAACGTATCTTGTAAACAAGATGCAAAAATCCTTAAAAATGTTAATGACATTGACAAACTGATTCTACAGTTTATATGCAGATTCAGAAGACCCAGAATAGCCAACACAATACTGAAGAACGAAGTCTGGAAGACTAATACCATCTGACTTCAAGACTTGATAAAAAAATCTGCAGTAATCAAGACAGAATGGTATTGGTGAAAAATACATAGATCAGTAGAATAGAATAGAGAGCTCAGAAAAAGACCCACACAAATATAGCCACTAATCTTTGACAAAGCAGCAAGGGCAATACACTGGAGAACGGAGATCTTCTCGACAAAGTCAGAACAAATGGTGTCCCTATGCAAAGAGGAAGGGAGAGAGAGGGCCTAAAAGAAATTGTCATTGTAGAGGGCCTAAAAGAAATGACCACCAGTAGTAACGAGCATGCCTAGCACCCAGATACTGGTTTCTAACACCATTCTCTAATAAGAGGAATTAGGGCTCCTCGAAGAAGTGACTTATGCTAGGTCTGAGGCAGGAGACACGCAAAATAAGCCTGAAGCAACTTGTAATGGCAGAATGTAAGACAGTAGTAAGAATGAAACATGGAAAAAAAACCTCATAGATGGGGGTATGTCAAAGGAGCTCAGGAGCAACTGAAAGAGCTCTCAATGGCCCAAGCTGTAGCAATCTGAGTAACAAAACAATAGGGGAGAAGAGACAAACAGCCCATACAGAAGAATTACAAATAATTTAGCTACTCTACATCAAGGATGTGGAGTACAACTCTGCCCTCATTAGGTGTGGCCTCTGCATAGGGACTTGCTTCCAACAGCACAGTATGGAGGGGGACGAAGGAGGAGACCGACTTTATGGTGAAGAAACCTGACAAACACTACCTGAGTCAAGTGATCAAGTTCAATATTCACAGTTATGAGTCATGTTGATAGTACATTCCCTTGATAGGATGTGATAAAAATGGCACTTTACGTCTGTGATCTTTCTCCTGATAACCAATTATCCTAATCTTATCTTTAGAAAAACATCAGACAAATTCCACTAGAGGGGAATTCTACAAAATACCAGTACTTAACAAGGAAACTCAGAAACTGCCACACCCAAAAGGACCCTGAAGAGTCTTGATAAATATAATGCAGTATCCTGGATAGAATCCTCCAACAGAAAAAGGACATTAAAAAAAAAAAAAATACTAAGGAAATCCAGAACAAACTGTCTGTAACCAGAGATCCTGTATTCTTGGACCCATCACCGAGCCTCAACTGTCTCACCTGTACAGTCAAGATGAAAGTGCCATTATTGCCTCTGCGATAAGAATTCCATAAGATAAAACATGGAGATAATTTAACATTTTTTGATTCATTTATTTTTTAGCTCAACATTTATTGAAGTATATATAGGTGCAGGAAATATTGAGATGAATAAAATATCAGTTCCCTTAAAGCTTACATAAATATAAAATTATAGGAATACATAGAATATTATAACGTGAAAAGAGAAAAGTAGGGCTATGTATTAAGTAGTTTTAGTATAATATGATAAAAACAATGCAGAGATACTATGTAAGAGGTATATACACACGGTAATATAGGAACACAGGGTACCCTAACCAGCCTAGAGGCTGTAAAAATACTAAATGATGAAATGGTGAAGGCAGAGGAGAGGGCATTCTGGGTAAAAGGGACAGCGTAATCAGAGCAGGATGATTGAAAGCATCATGGTGTGTTCTAGGAACAATGAGCAGGTAAGTGTTTCTAGCGCATATATTTTGAGACAGAAGAGAGGAGAAAAACATGATATAAAGATAGAAAATGCCATGTTAATGAGCTTAACATTAACTCCTATGATTGCTATCCATTAAAATATGTATATACTTCTATGTTATTGCAAAATAATATTACTAATAATATTCTTTGAGGGCTTAGCATGTGTTTTATCTTAAATAATCCTCAGAAACCCATTAGTAGTATCTATATCCCCTTTTAAAGATGAAGCAATTAAAACACAGGTTAAATGAATGACCGATACACTTGTATATACATATATATGCGTATATTTACAACGTGTACATTTAAATATTATGTATCTCACACAGGCAGATATATACTTTTTCCTCCCAAGTATAATGATTACCATACATATCTTGTACTTCCAACTCGAACCTGGAGTTAGAACTTTTAAAATCAAGGAATTTGAGACATCAAAAACATGCCTTCCTCATCTATTACTTGTTTGAGAAACAACAATCAATCTGCTTGCTGAAACGGCAGCCTTAAATAAATAACTAAACTTGAGAGTACATGGTAAGAATGATTTCCTATGAACACTTTGAATTTTAGTTTGATATGATAAAGTTTGCACATTTGGACAAAAGCATTAGTAAAAATATTCAACATTAAATGAAGTCTACTATACAACAAGCATTGTGTTCCATTTTGGAGGTGAAATAGTGAATGAAGTATTGTTTTTGTCACGATGATAATTACTTGACTGATAGGAGAGTGTGATAAATAGAGAGAAGCATGACACAAGTCATACTGAGTGAAAATCCACACTCAATATGAAAACCAAATGAGATGATAAAGACATGTAACATAGTACTTGGCAAACATGGTGACCAATTATAAAAATGTAATTATAATAAAATTTAGAAGTCAGAGCTTATTAAAATGCAAAACATAGTTATTACCATATAAGTCTTCCACATGGTAATGTATCTACCAGTTTTTAAAACAATTACATGGAAGTTTGAGGTGATGGATATGCTAATTACTCTGATTTAATCTTTAAACAATGTATACCTGTGTCAAGAGATCACACCATATCTGGTAAATTGCACAATTATCTGCCAATTAAAAACAAAGTACACAGAAAATGTTTTAGAAATAGGTGTAAGCAAACTCTAGTCCACCTAATTTGCAAAACATCTTGGGTTTTGTGTCTGATAGCAGAAGCAGCTTAATAAAAAGTTGATGTTTAAAAGGCAAGCATTACACTTTTCAAAACCACAACCAAACAATAAAGAACTGGGCATATAAAAAGTATGTCAGGAAGTTGTGATTGGTCAATTAATCCTATGAAGGAAGGAAAGTACCCCGCGACTAAAATTCATTTCAAGACAACCAAAAGATGTGGGAAAAGTGATAAAACATAAAAGAAGCCAAAATTAAATTATAGAGAAGAATGAAGAAAGTTAAAGGCAGTAGTTTAAAAAAAAAAAGTTACCAATAAACAACTTAAGTTCCTATCCATCTAGCTGAACTTGTAAGAAGCCAGGCTAAATAAGTCCTTTATAAAGAAAAGTGGAATGAATATAAGCTGAGCATATTGAGTCTTACATAAATTTTCTCGCTCTGCTGCCTCAATATATTTCTGAAGCACAATTCATTCAAACATTAAGCCACAGTCAATATTTAGAAAATTGCCTTTATAAACCCTGTTGCCCTTTTCTCCACAACTGCCGACATTTCAGGTATCTGAAAGTTATGATTAAATGTAGACATAAATTCTGTCTTCTACAGATAAATGTAGAATATCTCCCCTTTCTACACCATCAAAATCTTCTATATTCCTTATTATGGACCTATTTTTCAAGGCAATTATGGTAGTCATTAATGCCCAATAACATTTGCGACGCTTGAACTCTTAGGCATACAGTAAGGTTGCACTTTCTTGCACTAGGGTTGGGTGGAACAATTTCCTGGTACTTGGCAGTAAGAACTAAGTGGAAGAGAGACAGACCCCTCAAAATCCTGATATGCTTGCCTCTCTAGATGGAAATCGACTTCAAAAGTGTTACATGTGGTAATAATATGTTACTCTTTTATAATCTGGAATTAGGAAAAAAATGTGTAAAACCCACCAATCTAAGCATTAATTTCTTTCAGCCTCAGGTGTACAGCAAGACGCCCTGAGCTGAATGTGGCTCACCTCATCCCAAATACAGCCCGTCTGATATTTTTAACTGAAACACCTTTTCCCTAATTAGCTAGTTCATAAGAGCTCATGGACATGCCTGCTGTTCCCGGTGCCACCAGGGGTCATGCTAACACTGCCAATTTGTCACTGTAATTGTAGCTGAAGGTAATTAATTGCATAATTTTTAGCTGTTGCATTTAGTTTCATATATTATGCCATTCAACAGAAGTATTAAGTATGATAACTAAAAAGGAAATAGATGTGAAGTAGACAGTGCATCTGATGTTGGTCAACTTGATCAACTAGTATTATTAGGAAACGAATATACTTACTAAGTATATAGGTATTTCTGATCAAATGCTAGTTTTTGAAAAATGAATCTTGGCTGCCCTGACTTGCTATTCCTAGAATAGCCTCTCCCTCTCTCCCTTATTTAGATTTCCCTTTATTCTGCATAAACAGGTTATTTTATGCTTCGTTATTTCACATATGCACGTCTTATCACCCCAGATGAAGCTGAACCTCTCTTGCTGTCTGAAATTACACATTCAACAGTTTTCCTATTTCTACTTTTTACTGAGAATCTTAGTGGAAACATAGCCCCATAAAGACTGTTCTCAAAATAAAATACAGCAGCACAATTTTCAAATTACAAGGCACCGTAACTTGAGTAGACCAATTGAATAAGGATGCATAAACTTATGCTAAAAACTAGAAACATAACAGGTATCTACTATGACCATAAAATAATATGTAGTATTTAAATATTATGTGATAAGTCTAGGGAATTTTTAAGAATTTCTTATTCGCTATTGCAGCCAGAAAATTCAAATTTAGAAACAAGGTTAGCGGGGAAGTAAATTGGGCAGAATTAATGTCTTCTTCCTTTTATTAAAATGTTTTTATAAACCCATAATAAAATACTGAGATTTAAACAATCTTTGTCAAATTCACACAAATTAAAAAAATAAAATAACTTACTAGACTCCATTAAACTGAATTGTATGCACCTGAATTTCATTTTTTCATATCTGCCAATTGCCAAGATTTAATACTCTAAGTCTGTTTGTCACTTAATAGATCCCCGTAAGTCCCATTAAGAGTAATGGGAATTCTGTGGGCACTGAGAAGAGAAACGCCTCTATGTGTAAATAGTTTTCTCCTTTGTAATTAACCTCTGCCTTCTACCCAGTTTCCTATGTTTGACGTTGTAATTCCTTCAATGAGAATGATTGGATTGTAATGAAAACCAGATGGTGGCATCATTACATAAATCAGGGAACTAGAGTGGCGACATCACAGATAATGGCATATTTACCAGTATAGAGTTCGCTGTATGCAAAAGGCATCATGAAATATGCAGTCAAAAAATGAAATTCAGGTGAGTAGAACTGGTTGATGTTTAAACATGTAACAAGGGAGAAGTGAAAGAAGAGCCTTTCCTTTGTGGTAATGAAAACGCCAAGTCCAGATCAAGAAAAAGCTGTTATCACCTGAAAGCTTTAGAGGTGATACATAAAAAAATGAACTTACAGGCTCAGTTTAGTTCCTGAAGAGTACCAGGCACAACCTCATCAATGATAATTAGAAAGCTGCCAAAGTATTCACACCAACGTCAGAGGTTAAACACTTGGATTCATAAAGGTTTTAAGTTTGAATGAAGTTCTTACCGGGAAATGATTCTGCTTATCCCAAGGAAAAGAAATTGTGTTCCTATGTTTCCATTGTTATGAGCATTTCTTTCATGGCACATCAGAGTTTATTCAAATTTTGCGTGTGGGGGAGAGGGGGAGGGGGAGATGATTTGCCTTAAGGCTTTTGAAATATAACTAGAGAGATACCTACTCGAAATTGAGGGTTTCTCAGATCAGGGAAGAAAGTAGACATTAAGTCAATATTGAATTTGGTTCAGAAGTGAGGGAATCATCTATCATATTTAATCACCACCAGGACAGGAAATAATGTGATAGGGAAACTTGTTGGAAACATTTTTCTCTCTACTTTAAAACGTATGATGTATTTTGAAGACAGGTTCAGATCATGGGGTAAATACATTGCTCATGATTTAGAAGAGAAACCCAAATGGTGAGGGAATGAGAACGTCTTCTTTCTGTATAATTTCTCATACTTTTTAGAATGCAGAGGAAGACTTGAAAGTTCAGCAGGATATGACAATAGTTTCCCTAACAGGAAAAAGGAGAAAAATATGCCTTAATCATGATCCATAGTGGAAAGCTGAGTCAAATAAGGGGATTGGGGTGGAACAAACCTGATTTTCCAGTAGAGCCTAAGGGTCTTTTTTTTTTTTTAATTTTGAAGTTTTTATTTTTTTATTTGTAGTTTATAAGCCTATTGAAACTGTGCTTAGCAAGCTAGATTATATTTTCATTTCTTCAGGAAAAATATCAGTTTTCATCTCTATTGCTTATAACAATGTGTTCAGAAGTGAAACATTTGAATGTAACAATGAAGGTTTAGTTTGTGAATCATAAATACAGAATATGTATGCATTGTGTTCAAACCAGGTGTCATATGTACATCAAGATCTAATTTAAATAAACCCACTTTTCATTTGAAATGAGCAAATATACATAGTTGATCCTTGAACAACATGGGTTTGAACTGCATAGGTTCACTTATGCAGATTTTTTTTGTTCAATAAATATATTGGAAAAATTTTTGGAGATTTGTGACATTTTGAAAAGACTTGCAGATGAACTATGTAGCCTAGAAATATTCAAAAAAATTAAGAAAAAAGTATATCATGAATAAAATATATAGAGAGATACTAGTCTATTTATGTGTTACTTGTTATCAGAAAGATTTCTGGTCAATGGCAGGCTATTAGTGGTTAGGTTTTTTGGGAGTCAAAATTACAAGTGAATTTTTGACCACATGGGGCAGAGACCCTGAGTTGTTCAAGGGTCAACTGTAATAAACTTTTTTGTTCTCTTCTCTCTTAGCAATTAATTAAATGGACACTGGTAAAATTCATGATTTTATTTTGGTCTTGGATTCTCTAAATCTGTAATGATCTTAATAACTTACTCCACCAATGTGTAAATTTAGGAGAACTTTCTGTGATTTACAACAGATCTTCAAATAGGCATACGCATACACACATACATACATACACACACACGGTACACAGAGTCTAAATTAGCAAAATTTTCCAAATGTAGATAGACCCTGGTAAACTGTTCTTAAAAATAGGAAGGGTATTAGTTCTAGAAATACTAGAGTCAGACAATCACAAGGAATGAAGTGCTGTGGAACTTTTTAGGTTGGGGGGAAGTCAGTTTTATTTTGGGGTGGTTGGAGCAGATAAAGGGGGAATTTCATTTAAGAAGCAATGGCATGTGACTTGAACACTATATGAGAGGAAAAGGCTTTCAAAGAGGGAATCGTTCAAGCAGTGTAAAAACAGATAGGTAGTCATAGAACAGCAGAAAAGGGAACAGCTCAGCTGAGCTTGGAGTATGAATCAGGAAAAGGAGATAATGTTGGGGGATGAGTTTGAATTTGAGACCACAGGGCAATTCAAAAGGACCTCATATGCTATGCTAAGGAGATGCAGAAACATCTATAAATCTAATAGTATAAGGAAAGACAACATTAGTCTGTCCCACTGCCTACTCTACTTTTTCTCCTCCAACGTAACACTGGTTTCCTATGAATTCATAAAGACTAAAAACTTAGTCACTGGAACCATACAAACTTGAATTGACAACCTGTTGAAATTTTTGGCTGTATGACTGGGATAAGTGCTGTAAGCCTCTCCAAACTTCAGATTTCTCATCTATCAGATGAAATAGTAATAGTACCTACCACGAAAACCTGTTCTAAAGATTAAAATTAAGAGGACTTCTGTTTTTGTGTTTGCTTTTAGTAAAATGCTAACAGAAACCACTGCAAGTCCCTTTTATATTATTCAAGAGGGACTTGGGGACTCCATAGAACTATGCTATTTTCCACTCTGGCATTTACTTACAGAGAAAGTACATCATTGACTCTAGTGGCTTTGGATTGTTGACTTGAAAGATAGACAAAAGGAGACCATCTTACACTGGCAATTCTGTTTGCACAGCTGGAGGAAAAACTAAAGGGGTAAGGCTATTTTTAGCAAGACAGAAAGGAAAGACTTATTCTCAACTCCTAATTTATCAAGAAAGTATACATTCTATGAAATCATCCAAGTTCATACAGCCAGTTACATTTGCTAAACTCGCAATTCACCAGTTATTCTTCAGAATTTCTATGTCTACTGACCTGAATTTTTCCCCTCTTTTGACATACCCAGTATGGTCAGGAAATGTGCTCATCAGCTTTGGCTAGATGTATCAGGTTGGTCTCAACCTTCCATTCCTTCAATGGTAAATTTTCCTAAAACTATTTCTAAGGTAGGCATGTGGTACGTCAGCAAGGAAGTATTTTAGGAGTAAAAGATCTTGCTTCCATTGTACAGCTTAGGGGTTTAGGAGTGAAAAATAATTCTCCATAATAGGCTAAGCTATTAAAATAAGGATCTCCATAAAAATTATAAATCATTAAAAAAGATATTCCCTTCTCATTTTCTTTATTCAGTTCAATATATTATAGTTACATTAGCCTGTACACACTGTTATAGAAAAAGGTCAAGAGGGAGGGTGAGAAGGTTTGGAAGTCCAGCATTTGAATGACAGTCATTTTTGGTTGCAGGCTCCTCTGGAAAGTGTTAAGTGCTCCTGAAGATCACAGAGGCAGGAAAAAGACTAACTTTTCCCCCAAACTTATGAATGCTTTAGAAAGGGCTTAGAGGCAGAGGAGAAAGTCAATGGGTGCTTTTAACCATTAACAGAAATAGCTAGCTTCTCTTTCTCATTTACACTGTATTAATCATTGAGCAAAACACTATAGTATTTTTCTTCAATGAATTCTGATAAATGCTAGTCCCATTTTACAAATGTAATATAAACTGAATAGTAGAGAGTCTTAGAGACTCAATATCACAGACAGGAATGGCAACATCAGAAATTTGACCTCAGGCAGCACGGCTCCAAAGGCTGAGATCTCTACCCTGTGCTGAACTGTGCAGAGAGAGGGGTAAGGAGAGCCAATGCAGCGTAATGTTCCAGAATCAGGTTCCATGGTCAGACTGCCTGGGGCTTATGACTTAGTATCTGAACATTCTTGGACAAATGCCTCAGCTACTTTGTCTCAATTTTATTATCTGTTAATTGTAGACATTAATAGTGCCTCCCTCATAGAGTTGTTGTGAGGATTACATGCACTACATTGAGTGGCAGCAATTCTTATTATCATTAGAAGTAGTATTCTTGGCATTAAATTGACCAATTTGTAGAATTAAGGCTCTTAACTACTAGAATATATGCTACGTTGACGTCACCCGCGGAGGAAAATAAATGGAGAATGCTTTCTCTATGATCAGTAAGCCTCTTCCAACCCTGTTTTATCTGTGTGTGTTGAAAATGTGCAGGAGTAGAGGTTGAGACAGCAAAGGAATAAAACTTTTACTGAGAGACAATTATGCATTAGAAGCTATGCTAGGTAAGTTTACATGTTGCATTATTTAATCCTCTCAGTGATACTAAAAGATAAATTCTCATTTTTTAGATGAGGAACTTGAGGCTCATAGGGTTTAAGAGACTGTCCTAAAGTCAGAATTAAAAATTAGGTCAGGATTGGAAAAGATAATGAGAAGCCTAACTAACAGCGTTGGTAGCTTTGGTTTCCAATGTGCTTGCCCTTTTATTCCAAAATCATTAAGAAGGATTTTTGACTTACACACATTGAAGGTGTGCAAAAAGTTGAAAGTAAATCAAAGAGTACTGTTAAATCAAAATTCTTTTAAGCATATCATGCCTGAGAAATGGCAAAAATTAATAGATTTTATAAGCATGTTTGATGGAAGGTTTGTTCTAAGTATACTGATACTATGATATGTAAATTAACAAAAATAGCTTTTCACAAAATTTTACAATTTTATATTCATGTTAGATAAGCTTTTGTGTAAAATATTCAGATCAGAAGGCATAGTGAAAAATGTTCTCTAATGCTTATAGTAATGAGTATAAATGTACACAGGCCCAGTGCTTTTAAGATTGGCATTAGGTAAAATGGTATTTTAGAATATAAAAAGATTTTATTACATTTTTAAGAGAACCTGTTATTCTTCAATGGAACCGTGAAGCCACAATTTTGAGTAATGACTACATGCGTGTGTGCTACACTAGGACATTTGAAGGCCACACGTTTTTCAACTTCCAGAGAAACTAGATAGTGCCAGAGCCGATTTGATTAAAAGCAATGACATATCTAGCAGCCTCATTCAGTAGCACAATCCCTAAAACTTCATTTTGTACTGTCTTTTTAAGCAGCACATTTTTGAGTAAATGTAACAGCAAGAGATTTAAATACATTGGTTAAAGAATAATTGAGAAAACATGTTTGCATATGTAATTATAAGCCATTCAAATTGGCAACAAAGAATTAAAGGCAAAAGCAAAGAGCAACCAGTCAATAATCTCAAAATAGTGGTCCAGAGAACACTGTACTTGGGAAGAAGCAGAGAGCACTAAACAGAAGGTCTTTGATTTAGTTTGATTTTGTGTTTTGAGAATGGAAGATGGGGGTAATCTTCCTTACCATGTTATCAGACCTTTCCTTTCTAAAGGATGAGGATTGGGGGCGGGGGAAGAGGGACTCTTTCTCTCCTGCAGAGAGGATAGGTCACTGAAAAACCACCACCACCACACAAACAAAAGTATGCCAGCACAGGGCCCTTAATCTCAGTCTTTAGTTTGGCATTATAGGGAGAGAAAGGAGGAAAGAAAAACCTAATAAAGAATCAAGCATACAGAACTAAGAATGTGCTAACTTAACTGAATAAACTCAGTTATTCAGAATTGTTTATTGAGCAACTACTACTGGCTGGTAACTATTCAAGGCCCCAGTGATAAGGAGGCAAACACATGAGATGTGATCCTGGCCTCACAGATCCTACAGGTAGGTGGGAGAGAGATGTTCGTTAAGTAACTGCATAAATATATGTGAAATTGAAAGCGCCATGCCATTAAACAAAAGCTCTTGGTCCTAAGAAAACATGCAACATGTACACTAAAGTTTCACTGAGAAATGATAATTAGAGCTATGACCTGAGGATGAATAGGAATTAATTAGGTGAAGGGATGAGGGGAGAAACAGGATTCCAAGGAGTAGAGGAGTATGCATTTGAAGAAAGGAAAAATCGCTAGGGTGGCTGGAACACCCCAGGGGCAGAAAAAGCCAGAAACTAGCAAGGATCAACTCCTCTAAGATCGTGTGGCCTCACTAAGCTCTCTCCTTTCCTCCTCCTACCAATGGGGAGTCCCTGGAGGATTTTAACGAAGGAGATAGAGAGTACCGTAGTCAAACGTGACAGCAATGAATTTCACATTAATAATCTCAGGTGGGAGCCGGTGGCGGGGATGGGTAAACTCGTAATAATGGGTGTGGAATGCACTGTATGGGGGATGGGCACAATTGAAGCTCTAGCTTGGGCAATGCAAAGGCAATATATGTAACCAAAATATTTGTACCCCCATAATGTTCTGAAATTTTTAAAAAAAGAAAATGAATAAATTGGGAAAAATGCAAATTAATCTCAATCTCTGTATTTGCCAGAGGTCAAGTCCATATTGCCCTTGGGAGCAAAAAGCTTTAACCTGTCACTTTCAGGACTTCTCAGTCTAATCCAGTGTAAATATTATGTTGTAAGCACACACATTTAACGCCTATGGCCCATTAAATCCACTCCGTGGGCTTGCTTCCCTCACTGCCCCTGGATGGCTTCTCTGATCAACCATGAATGGAATAATAATTCCTACAGTCATTTTAAGTGGCAACACTCTCCCAACCTGTAATTAAAGTATCAAATCTTGCAATACCAAAAAACTCCAAACATCCTTAAATTAACAAGTCTCCCTACCCCAGCGTGTTTCTATTGCTTGCAGAAAGCTGTGGTAGGGAAAGAGAAACCATATATGTTTTTCTCTTGGTCTCTAGCATTTCTATGCCTCTTCTTCCAGCTTGCCAACCATGCTTTCTCACCTGTCTACTCCTTGATAAAAATGCATCTGGGGAACTGTCATTCAGTAGAACTCAGAGGAAAAGGGGTGCATGGTGTCTGTATGGACCTTAAGGTGGAAAACAGACTATTCGGATTTAAGAAACAGGAAGCAAGCTAAGGGACTGGTGCATAAAGATCCAGGGTGAGGCTAAGAGGTAGACACAGTCTAAGTGACACAGGATTTATAAGGCCATGTTAAGAATTGAAGGTTTATTATAAGAACAATGAGAAACCACCAAACGATTTTAGGTAAGAGGTGAACATTTCCATTTTGAAAGGATTACTTTTGTGGTTGAATCACCTCATCTGGTGGGATGGAGACTACTTCAGACACAACTCTAAGTGCAGCAGGTATGTACCCAGTAGGAAAAAAAAAAAAAAAAAAAAATTCTACCGTCTTCCCCCACACAAGGCAGACAGGCTAAAGATTTTTTGCAAAAGATTTATATGGATCTGCAAAACAGACTTGTTTAGGCAGTCGCAGAGAACCTAAAAAAAAGGCCATTCAGCAAGAGTCCTGCTGGTTGACTAACAGAGCTCCTGTTCAGATCCAATAGCTAGGTTTAGCCAAAAGTGAAGCAACAGTTTCTGGGATGTCAATACCACTGTTTCTACATTGCCCTAGGCCGCAGGAAGCCATGAGGTGGAGAAAAATGGACTTGGAATGTCACAATGGAACATGGCTCTAATTTAGACAATCTGCTGCTTTTTAAAGGAACTGGTAGTGAAATGTAGACAGATTTTAAATTTACCTGATTTGTTGCTATTAATTTATTCTTAATGAAATGCCCTCTTAAATATACTAAATAAGATGTCATTTAAGAATCTTAGCAGCTTTTATTTAATGGAATAGCTGACACTCTAAAGTACCAACTTACAAAGACAGGAAATTTCTAGTAAGTTCTACTTGTCACCCTGCCTAAAGGACTTTTACAAATTCAGTATTCAAAAAAAGAAATTAAAAAATATGTAGATCATGTGGTTAATAAAATGATGGAAAATATAAAAATAAAAAGGGAAGACAATTTCCTTTCAGGTGGTTATTCTTAAGTCTGGCTGATTATCTGAATCAGGTGAAGGAAAAAGCTTTGAAATAAATATACACTGATTTAAATTCAGTAGGTCTGGAATGAAAACCAGGTGCTAACGGTGTGGGTGTATTTGAAGGAAGGGTAAAAGAAACAAGTTAGGCCAACATGAGTTTGATGGTTATTGAAGCTGAGAATGTTATATTAACTTTGTAATAATAAAATTAAGCTGAAAGCAATATCATAATACTCTACTTTAGCAGGTATTTTGAATTTTCTAAAAAAATCAATAGAACAAGACTTCTCAATTCTGATGATTTCAGGTTTAAGAGCTAATGAGTTACATTACAGCACAGGATTTAATTTGCTTTGGATCCTGCACAAATATTAGAGAAACTACTTTTTAGCATACGTATAGAAAACATTCAATATGCTTTGACAATACTTGTACTGGTCTGGCAGTGGCTGTGCCAATAGCACCACCAAGCTGCTGTCATGATTTATTTAGAGAAGAGGTAATCTATGGCTCACATAACAAACAAATTTTTTTAAAATGTAACCTTATCCCATATTCCCTTTGCATACTTAAATTTTAAACAGCATAAATATTTATTGCTTTTAGGGTATATTTGGGATAGGTCACAAATTCACAATTTGTGAACAGTATTTCATAAGTAAAACTTTCTTTGGAAACATTGCTGGTAGCATACTAGAACTTAAACTTTAATAACAAAATTGATTAATACAATAATGGAAATTAGAAAAAAAATCTACTAAATTCCTCACATTGAAACTGTTTCATCTGAATGAGTTTCATTTTCTCCAGTAACACAAGCCATATCTGCAGCATTTGACAACATGCAAAAATCATACCGTGTGTTATTTATTTGGTTATGTAGAATTTGGCAGTTAAAAACATGACTTTAAATCATGAAGTGATCCACAGAGAAAATTGATCAAGTGTATGTTGGCATTTCCAGCAGTTTCCCCACTTTGTACCACGTTAAACAGTGTTTAACATACACATTTCCTCCTTATCTCTCTTGCAAAGAGTGAAAGCTTGCCCCTATTTTTAATCCTTTCGAAAGGAATCAACTTAAAAATTAATGGGAGACTTAAGAGAGTCCCTTCAGACTTTTCTGTCTCTGTAATTATCATGACAGTTACAGTCAGACTGTGGTGAAATTTACTGCTATTCCCACTTTACTCTTTTGGATTAGCACTCTGAATTTAAATTTATCTGTTCCCTTTATTTAATATAAATTACTTGGGTGCCTATTTGTACTATCTCCAAGCGTATTCACTTCCTATTGCTGTTATAACAAATTATTACAAGTTTAGTGGCTTGAAAGAACACAATTTTACCTTACAGCTCTGGAGGTCAGAAATCCAAAATCGATCTCGCTGTCCTAAAGCCAAGGTGTCAGCAAAGCTGGTTCCTTCTGGAGCTTCTGAGGGGACAAGCCACCTCCTTGCCTTTTTCAGCTTCTAGAGGCTGCCTACATTCCTTTTCTTACGGCAACCCCTTACTCACATTACTCCTACCTCCGGATTCCTTTCGCCTCCTCCTGCCACTAACCACTGCTCCTACTACAACTCACTGAGCCCTCTGCCTCCTTCTTATAAAGAGCTTAGTGATTACATTGCGTCCACCTGTGTACTCACCCATTGTAAGATCCTTAATTAATCACATCTGCAAAGCCCCTTTTGCCTTTGTAAGGTAACAACAGATTCACAGGTTCTGCAATTAAAGCATGGACATCTTTGTTGGGTCATAATGCAACCTAGCCCAAAGATTAGGGGGGGACACACCCCAAACTGATATTGGAAAGTACATTAGAAAATTCCAATAAATCTAGTATTTAATTACTCCCACAAGGAGGAAATAATCATTTTATACACACACACACACACACACACACACACACACGCAATAACATGGTTAAATTTTTGGAACACCAATTAAGTTAAAAATTGGCAGATGTTTTTGATGACAACTGGACCAAGACTGACTTAGTCTGATTTATTCTGAAAATTGTCTTAATTCCTCACTCACTTTAGCATTCTAAACCCAACTTTCTTGGCTAAGAAAGAAGTAGCATTTGCTATATATCTTTAGAGACCAAGTGCCTGGGCACTCATAGAAGAGCCATGGTTAGGTGTTCCCTATTACAATTTTGTAGCTTAGGAGCAAGCATTTTACCCTGAGCTAAGAAAATATATATTGATGTGAAAAAATGTTACTTGGTATACAGTAAGGAATTTTTATTTGTATTTTTACATATCTTATTTTTGGCAGTTTTCTAGTTAGCTAGTCAGTACAAATGTGCTCTAATAGAATGGACAACTAAGTGAATTAACCAAAAATTGAGAAGTGAACAGAGGCTTTCCATACCTCTGAAATTGCTCTGGTCTCTGTAAAGAGGGAGAGCACATATTCTGATTGCTCTATAAATAGACTTGTCCACATCACAGAATTTAGAAATTGTGGTCTCTGGGACAATTTGCTTCCAATTACGTTATGGAAGCAACTTATACTGTAGGCAACCATAAGTAGGCTTGCCTAATATCTTTAACTTGCAGAGAAAATGGGAAAGATACCCTCATTTTCTCCATTCTATATATCAGAGATTTTTTTTGTTTTGTTTTATGTGATCTACAACAGAAATGTAATGATTATACAGCCTCAATGTATTGTTTTTAAGGTGTTCAGAACTCTAGAGGTATTTAAATTATAAAACCACCAATTAAAAACATTTTATTTTCCTCTAAAATATGCACAGGTGGCCTACATTGAATGACGTCAAAACGTTTACAAAAAATATTTTTCTTTTGCTATTAAATCAATTGCCTATGTGCACAGAGAATAAAATTCACATAGCAAGTAGAACGTCTTATTTTGTATCCCTTTCCATAGCAGTGCTTTGACTTCCAGATTAACAACTCTTTGGCCAAGAATGCCAACAGACTTAAAGAAACTTGATTTTTCTTTTAACTAGCTGTTTCAAAGTGATGCATTTAAATGAACTCCCAGGTTCTCTAAATGTAGACCAAATTACTCCACTAACTTTAGGGTAAATTACCTAGGCTGAGTGCTTCTCTCTGGGGTCTCCGACGTCCTTTCAAAACACTCCTCAAAACACTTCCATACATAACTTTGGCAGGTAGATTTTTACTTCCCTTTTTACCTGAACTAGACTTTGAGCTCTACGAGGATTGGAACTGTGTCTTACAGCTTTAATTTCTATCATACTATTTGACATAAAAAATATTTCTTGACATAGTAAATAATTGTTAAATGCATAAATTAATAAATCTAGCATGCAATGAATGAGAAACTTGCTGAGTTCTTCCATTCAGTAGGAAGACCAGAGAAAATTTTATAAATCTCATTTTGGAGATATTTCTGCTAAATTTATGGGTAGAGAGACGCAAAACTGGAGAAGAATCTCAAAACACCACATACAATTGAAAAGCAATCATAGTAAATGCTCAAAACCTGAGATTTTCCAGGCACAGGAGAAAGCTATATCAGAATCATCTGTGTGATTTCTTCAACCTGCACATCTTTCCTAACCCACCCTTCTGTTAACACCATCTTTTTGCACCATCCCCACATATACACACTCCAATTTACAAAACAAGCATTATTATTTCTTCAGTTGAGAGAGCTGCACCCTGTAGGCACAGTAAGAATGTGGCTTGGTAAGGTGGACTTTAATATTAACCATATGCATTAACTCCCATTTTTTCTAGCTCTCTAGATAAGTTTCAAGACAAATCCTCTAGCTTCCTTCCTTGGACCAACGCTTCATATAGTTTGACATAAAAATTTAATTTTGGCTCCTCATGCTAGCTATTATTTAAAATACTATGTGAAAGCTTTTCAAAATTCACATGCTTGTGCCCTATTCCTAAATTTTAGTAGTGGGCAAGCATCATTAGATGATTTTGCTGTGCACTCAGGATTGAAAACTGTTGAGCTACTCACAGTGGGGACCTGGGACTGCATCATATGGAACTTGTTAGGCATGCAGACTTTCGGACCTTGCCAAAGACCTCCTGAAACAGAACCTGTATTTTAACAAAATTCTCTATGTGATTTACACGTGCATTAAAGTTTGAGATGCACTGCTCTACATTGTATCAACCTACTAAAATACACACCAATAGATCTCTGCTGAGATAATAAGGAAAGGCTCTTAGAAGAGGCAATAGAGTCTGTGGACACGTGAGTTCTGGAGTCAATCTACCTGGATTCCAACGTTTATTAGTTGCATTACCTTGATCACATTACTTATTAAGCCTAAGTTTCAGTTTACTGCATTAAAATGGGGATAATGATAATACCAAATCCATAAGGTTTCTGTATTATTTGACATACAGTAAGTCCTCCATAAAGTTAGTTATTACCACTAGCATTAAGTGAACCTGGATCTGAAAAGAGATGGAAGTCACTCCCCCAGATCATTAGCAGCCTTGCAGTAAACTCAAACAAATACTTTGTGTCACCACATGCACTCTTCATGCAGTATGTGGGCAGTAAACTATTAAGACCAAGAATCTGTGCCCTATTCTCCAGCTAGCCACCCAGCTACCTGTCTTAGACAAACAGTTCACACCTGAGATGTCTGCATGTATGATGAATAACAACAACTTTATTCAAATTAAAAAATGAAATCAGTCTTTTCTGACAGCAGATTCGATTTGATGATTGGTTTGGCAAGGAGGATTAACTTTGCCATTTAATTAGGTCAGACATTTTTCCATAAATAGAATGAACTAATACTGAAAATACAAGGTTTTAACAGATACATTTTAACCACATAAAAATATACAATACTGTTAAAATGGAATACTTTATGAGTATTACATGAATAGTAAATAAAATGGAGATGTCAACTTAAAAATGTAAGAGCATTATATGGTTTTATAAAAATGTCTGAAGTTTGTGGATTATGGTTTGGTGATATCAGCTCAGGACCTTGATGGATGGACTTTTCTCCCAGCCTTCCTACTGTTTATAAGGTTCTGTAAAGCAGTGGTCCTCAATCTTTTTGGCACCAGGGACCATTTTCATGGAAGACAATTTTTCCACGCACCAGGGGGTCAGGGGAGATGGTTTTCGGATGATTTAAGAGCATTACATTTATTGTGTACTTTATTTCTATTATTATTACATTGTAATATATAATGAAATAATTATACAACTCACGATAGGTTGGGGATCCCTGTTGTAAGGCACTGAGAGATTCAGAGTAGAAAGTACCAATTTGAAGCCCAAAGTGCTTATCTTGGCTTAATAAAAAAGAAAAGTACAATAGTATGTGGTATATGCTCTTACCTCAGACCCCCATTGGAATCCCAATACATTTGTAATATCAGATTTCAACAATATTTCTGACAGTAAAGAACTTAGATGTGTAAAGAAAGCACAGAGTTCTGTACTCACAGATCAATGTTTAGGTTTTCCGTGTTAAAAAAATAAAAAATCCACAAACATGATAATATCATGAATACCATGGAAATACAGACTTTAACACTATAAAACGGGGGTTAGTGAATTTTTTAAGGAATCTGTAAGTCTTTGTTCATAAATATTAAGGTTTAATAACACAGTTTAAAAATGACAGAGAATATAGTGAAAATTGCCATGAATACAACTGAAGAAATACCAATTAGCTTTTGATGATTCTCATTTTGTTTAATAATTCTCCAGCATGAATATAACTTATTGATATTTCCCTTTGAGTTAATTAAATATAGTAGTGAGAAAGAAGAAAATTTAGAGTTTGATCGTGGTTATAATTCAACCAAAGCTAGTTTAAAGAGGCAATAGAAAAACATAACATTAAAGGCCTATTTAAATGTGGAACTAATTAATATTTCTTCTTATACAATAAGTTATTTGAAAAAGGTATATTTAATATATCTTTTTAGAAAAAAAGGTTATAGGCTTTTTGCTTTCATCTAGGATGTAGAAAGTAGGGAATAATATTGCTTCCAAGTAATAAGAAAAAGACCAAGAAAACTATCAAACAATAAATTAAGTCCATCAGATTGCTGATATTGTTGGACAGCCAGAATTCAAAAAAAAAAAAAAAAAAAAAAGGAGAGAAAGAAGGGATTCCTGCCAAGTAAATGGATGAGCAGATAGTAGGTTGGTGCAAAAGTAATTGCAGTTTTAGCATTGTTGACATTTGCCATTTGATACTGAAATACATTCTTAAATAAATGTGCTTATGTTATATATCATTTTTAATGCAAATTTTTTGCTTTTTTTTTGCTAATGACTTATTACTTGCTGTTTATTTTATATTTATTTTAGACTATGGAAATGATGTTAGATAAAAAGCAAATTTGAGCAATATTCTTATTCAAGTTCAAAATAGGTCTTAAAGCAGCAGAGACAACTCTCAACATCAACAGCACATTTGGTCCAGGAACTGCTAATGAATGTATACCGTGCAGTGGTGGTTCACGAAGTTTTGCAAAGGAGACGAGAGCCTTGAAGATGAAGAGCACAATGGCCGGCCATTGGAAGTTGACAATGACCAACTGAGAGTAATCATAATCATCGAAGCCGATCTTCTTACAACTACATGAGAAGTTGCAAGGAACTCAAGGTCAACTATTCCGCGGTTGTTAGGCATTTGAAGCAAATTGGAAAGGTGAAAAAGCTCAGTAAGTGGGTGCTTCATGAGCTGACCAAAAATTTAAAAAAAATCGTCATTTTGAAGTGTTGTCTTCTCTTATTGTACACAACAGCAATGAACCATTTTTCAATTGGATTGTGACATGTGATGAAAAGTGGATTTTATAGGACAACAAGTGATGACCAACTCAGTGACTAGACAGAGAAGAAGTTCCAAAGCACTTCCCAAAGCCAAACTTGTACCAAAAAAAAAAAAAAAAAAAAGGTCATGGTCACTTTTTGGTGTTCTGCTCCCAGTCAGATCCACTACAGCTTTCTGAATCCTGGTGAAACCATTCCATCTGAGAAGTATGCTCAGCAAATCTATGAGATGCATCAAAAACTGCACTGCTGGCAGCCGGCATTGGTCAACAGAAAGGGCCCAATTCTTCTCCACGACAACTCCAGCCCACATGTCACACAACCAATGCTTCAAAAGTTGAACGAATTGGGCTACAAAGTTTTCCCTCATCTACCATGTTCACCTGACCTCTCGTCAACCAACTACCATTTCTTCAAGCACCTTGCTTCCACAACCAGCAGGATGCAGAAAATGCTTTCCTAGAGTTTGTGGAATCCTGAAGCATGGATTTTATGCTAAAGCAACAAACAAACTTATTTCTTGTTGGCAAAAATGTGTTAATTGCTATGGTTTCTATTTTGATTAATAAAGATGTGTTTGAACCTACTTATAATGATTTAAAATTCACAGTCTGACACCGCAATCACTTTTCACCAACCTGTTATAATTCAGCATAATCACTGAAGATCAAGTGCAAGTTGGAATGTTGGGTTTACTTCTGACTAGCTTACCTCAACCCTTCACACTAATAGCCTGGTGGAACAAGAGGTATGCCTATTTCCATGCATGCATACTATTTGCCTTGGTCTCTGCTGATCTATATACTGATGTTTGTCATTCAACCAAAAATTAGAAAATCTACCAAAAAAGCAAAAGGGAGACAAGGTAATCAATAGAACCAGACTCATAGATGACTAAATGTTAGATTTATTGGACAGGGACTTTAAAATAACTATGTGAACTGTGTTGAAGATCTAGTACAAAAAGTCAAGAATATGTTTTAATGGATAGGGAACTTTAGCTGAGAGAGAAAATCTATAAGAAAAAGTCAAATGGAAAAGCTAAAAATAAAAACACAATACAAGAATTGAAGAATTCCTTCAGTGGATACATAAATAGACAACTCAGCTAATGAAAAAAATCAAAATTATGTCAGAAAAAGTTACCCAAAGTAAAGTACAGAGAGGAAAAAATAAAGGAAGTAAAATTAAAAAACCAAAAAAAAAAAAAAAAAAGAGCATCAAGAGTCATGGAACAATATCAAAAGATTTTGATGTCTTTCAGTCCCACAGAGATAACTGATAAAGAGCAGAGCTCATTTGTGTGTGTGTGTGTGTGTATGAAAAAGTGCTATTAATAATAAAAAAATACTATCAATAAAAAAAGAACTCAGGATGGTGCTAAGGTACAAAATTGATATACAGAAACCAATAACTTTCTAATATTCAAACAATCCATTAGAACTGCTTAGAACACAGATGGGAAAATTGTGGCCTGTGGACCAAATCTGGCTGACTGCCTATTTATCCAAATAAAGTTGTGTTGGGACAAAACCATACTCATTAATTTAATACTTAAGTATGGCTGTTTTTGCACTCTCATGGCAACAGAGGCTGTCTGGCCCTTAAAGCCTAAAATGTTTATTAACTGGCCCTTCACAGAAAAATAATTTGCTGACACCTGAGTTAGAAGATATAGTGGAAGGAGAAATCTCATTTATGATCAAAGTAAAAATTATAATATCTAGGAGAAGATATGCAGAATTCCTAAAGGACACAAAACTTTGAAGACTTAAATGCAAAAGGCATACCATGTCCTTGTGTCAAAAGAACTCAATGTGACAAAATGTGATCCTTTCAAAATTAACCTATAGGAGAAGCATAATCCCAATAGTAATAATGATAACATTTTTAAAAAATATATGACCTCCAACAATTAAGTGTGTATATCCTGAGAACATATACAAAATGTAATAGTGGTAATTGTCTGTAAAATGGGAAAGAAAGAATGAGAGAGAGACATTTTAATAGATACACTTTTTTATGTTTTGAATTTTGTTTAAATATTATCTATTTAGAAAGATTAAAAATCAAAAATTAAAATTTAGTTAAAAAACTAAATGAAATGATATACAATATTCAAATGTGAAATCATAACATACAACTAGAACAATTATTTCAAGTCATTTGGCAAATTCAAAGCTCCATCCATTCAGAATTTTACTTGATATTTTTGTAAAACTCAACAAAGTACACAAATTAATATTTAATAATTTATAGTTTATGAGTAATTAAACTCTGAGGATTGAAAAGAATGGGAATTTACACAGATTTTAAGACATACTGCAAAGACATAATATTAAAAAGTATAGATTAATGGGAGAGAGAGGAGCCTAGATAACTAGAAATAGGTCCTTATATATTTTAAAATTTGATACATACAAAAATTTGGGCAAAGCAATGGGCAAAATATGGGATGCTTGATAAATTGTGCTGGGAAAATTCAGGTATGACATTGAAAAAAAGTAAAATTGGATCCTGATCATAGACTCCAGTTAGATTAATGATCTAAATGTGAAAGGAGAATTATATATTGAATAGAAAAACAAATAGGAAATACTTTATAAACCACAATTGGGAAAAGACTTATTAGATAAGAACTAAAAAAGGATAAGTCGTAAGCTTAAAAAAAAAATCCAGCATTTCAAAATTAAGCATTCTGTTCAACAAAAGTTAACAGATGAAAATATAAGCAATTTTGATCAATAAATATTAACAGTTTGCAGAACGAGAAAGTTATTTTAAAAGATTAAAATCAACAAGTGATTGATTACAACTCAAATTTTCAGTAGGGTTGATACTGTCTCCGTGGTAGTAAAAGTGGTATCTTAGGTGTGAAAAAAATTGCTTTTTAATGTATAAAGCACAGATATACCTGCAGGACATAAAGATATAAAATATATCTGTGGCATTAAAATTTTATGGATCAAGACTCTTAGGAAAAAATGTTATTAAAAGCTTCTTAAAAAGGGTGATAAGGAAAAAAAGGAAGAAAGAAACACTGGATTAGAGACTGTAGTAGAATTCTCTTAAGTCAACAAGGGTGGAAAAGCAGTAACACTAATAGAAAGTCAGGCAAAGGATATTTACAGGCAGTTCACAGAAAAGGAGTTCTAGATATTCAAACTTATTTACAATAAAAATTGCTAATTTAAACCATATGAAACCCATCTGAACGGCAAGTTAGGGAGGGCGTAATACTAAATGTCAGGCAGGATATAGGGAAAGTGAATTTGGTGCACCATTGGCAAGAGTATCCATCTGGAGCGCAACCTCACACTATTTATTTAAGTTGAATATGTTTAGGTCTAGGATTCTCAATCCTAGATCTATACCCTAAAGAAGTTCTCAAAAAGTTGGCAAGTGTACCTACATAAAAAACTACATCATGTTGTTATTTTGTATGGGGGAATCGGTAGCAAACTAGATAGCTAATACAAGTTTACTCATTTACATAAATAAAATGCAGTGGACATCCACTATGGAGATATATGCAGCAGGTAGAAGCAAATAAATGAATGTATATACAGCCAGATGGGTAAGTTTCAAACACAGATTTAACTTTAAAACTCTAAAATGCTGAACATTCATGGCCAATAACGTTTAGGTAAATTTAAAACATACACTCACATTAAACAATATTACTTTCTTAATACAGATGCATGCACAGCAAATTGGTGCCAATGGTGAAAAAGAAACAGAAGCGAGGATCTAGGATAAAGGGGAAAAAAATTAAAAAGGAGTCTGTATGACCCCTACCATACTTTATTCTCTTTATTTCCACAGCAACTATCATCTTCTACTATCATACGTAATATACTTATTTTGTTTATTATTTAATGTCTCTTTGTCCTAGGATGTAAGGTCGATAAAGACAGGGTTTTATTTTCTTTTTTTTTAAAGTGTCTCAAATAAAATACGTTTTAAATTTCCACAGTGCACAACACATAGTAGGTGAAGAAAATTATTTGACAAGTTGTCGGTAAATGAGTGACGATAATTTGCCATAATTTGCTTTATCAGATTACCTCTCCCAAGCTTGCTCAGTTGAGACATCATGCCCCTCCTCGGTGGACAGCTTCCTGAGCTGAACATATGGTGAAGCATGGCTTCTATGCTTCCTGTCATTCAGAAAGTCTTGCCAAAATGCAGAGCTGTGCCAAGAAACCTCTGGCTTCCTAATCTTGACAAGGCTTTTTGAAGCGCTCAGCCAGTAGCCTTTATATTCATCCTTGTCACTGAACAGATCTACATGGTCCAAACAACATCCGTATTTTCAATAAGGATGCAAAATCATAACACATTGTCCTTAAGCTACAACAGCATTTTTAGGTCACAGTTATTGATCGTGCTACATATGGATGCTATACAAATTATTTGCCAGTAAGTTGTCAAAAATCACTTTTGTATCCATATATATCTATATATAGACACAACGTAATTACAACCCCCTTAATTATAACCACAGAAAAGTGACTTTTTAGGGAAGACTTTTCCATCCTTCAGGGTAAGAATCAACACTTCAATTTGCATTGTATATTTTCGGAGCTCATGCAAGAATCTGAAAGCCAGATCTAAGCTTGCCTATAATTACTTTTTGTGTGTGTTATAATTGATACTACCTGTTAGGATCTTACAGAAAAGGTCCTAAAAATAATAATTAAAAAAGAATAAAAACTAAATATGCTAAGGAGGACAAATTTTCACTTATTGATTATAGCTTTCTCTTTGCAATGCTTTTCTGTTTTAGATTCAGCTTCCTCACCAGTCAAGCTTGGTGATGATTCACATACTAAACATCATTCTAACAAACATGACATCTGTATGGTTGTTGGGAATAAGTAAATTTTTCTGGGTAGATAAACAAGGTGATGTAGTGGACATCTGTCATACATGGCTGCCTAAAATGAGTTGACTGCTCTACAGTGTTATAGATTCCCTTCTGTGTGAATCAAATGCTTTTAATGTATCATACCAAAAAGAACACCCAGTTTATTTCTGCACCTCTCATGTTGCTAGGGTACAGACAGGTGATTTGAGTGCAAGTGAAATGTACCCATTCTAGACTTTGATTCAGAATAGGTTATGCAGAGAAAGACAGTATTCATTTTGCTGGTGCTGGTCACAGCAGAGGTGGCCTGCTTCTGGATAAAGTCATGGTGGCAGCAGCAGCCTCCTTGCTAAAGGGGATCTAGAATGATTCCATAATATTCCTGCCAAAGTTCTTGGAATCTCAGTGCAGAGTCAGTTCTATTGCAAAAATCTCTAAGCTATAGAATAAATACACTGTTAATAAAAGTATCATCTCAAAATATGTGAAAAACAGAATAAATACTTTAGCCAATAAAATTATGCAAAGTTAAATGACAAGTATTTTTTTAAAGCTCTTTATTGAAACCAATAATAAAACACAGGTAAAGCACTTAGTACCTGCTACTTAGTAAGCCTTATATGTATAACCACTAGGTGGCTATTTAAATGTTTCACATTAGAACTCAAAACATACACATACACATACGAAATGGAAACAAATATATCATGAAATAACACTTATCTTTATAATACTTCAATTCTGCTTAAGTAAAAAAAAATCATTGTGACACATTCAATAACTCACTAGCGTGATCCACAATATAAAAAATATTGTCATAGAATGACCATGAAGGATTTAAATATATTAATTAGTGAGCACTAGTGGTAACTAGGGTATTTGAGTAACAGTTCTAACCTTTAGATGGTAATGACACAGGTAGTAGTTCACTCATTTATTCATTCATTTATAGTGTCATGCTCTTCCCACCAATTGCTCTCTAGTGCCCTCTCAGAGACAGAACTAAGGCTTGATTTATTAATACTGTGCTTATTCCTTTGTTTTCATGGAGTCAACCTGTAATAGAAGGACACATATCCAAGTAAAACAAGGAATTGAGAATCATGGAACAATGATTGAAAAAGGG
>RJWJ010022191.1:0-27081 GCA_004363605.1 Indri indri | reverse complement strand
CTTTTTTTTTTTTTTTTAAGAGACAGGGTCTCACTCTGTTGCCCAGGCTGGAGTGCAGGGGCACAGTCATAGCTCACTGCAACCTCAAACTCCTGGGTTCAAACGAGCCTCCTGCCTCGGCTTCCTGAGTGACTGGGACTACAGGCGCAGGCCACCACGCCCAGCTAATTGGATCTTTACTTTCTTATTGCCTGACTTCCTCCCGCTGGAATGAGAGTGGAAACTTATCTGTCTCATTCATTATTATATCCTCCAGGGCCTGACACGGTACTGGGCACACAGGGACCCTCTATAAATACTGAACGAATGAAATTAGACCCGATTCTAGTTTCAATTTGGTCACTCACTATATGTAAAACTTTGGACAAGACCTTTCATCTCTAAAATAGGGAAAGGCTACGTCACAGAGTTGAGTGCCTAGAATACCGCTCCCACAATGATTAGTTTCCTGCCCTCTGACTGAATCCTCAGCCCAGTGCCCTCATCGCCCAGCCCTCATTTCAGACTTGAAAGAGTGGAGGGCCAGAGAGAGGAAGTTACTTGTCCAAGGCTACCCAGCCAGCTGCTGTGCTCATCTCATGAAATCATTTCTCTTTGCTCTTTACCTGCAAACCTGGCTCTGGCTAAATTAATCTCTTGGCTGCTTGTGCTCAGAAGCCGTTATCTCGGCATGCATATTCATGTAAGCCATTTCTCCCAAATGGCTCTCTCAACCTCATCCATGCCTACCCAAATAACCCTCACCTCCTATAGGAAGCCACTTGATTTAACTCACACAGCTCCAGGTGCTCTTTTCCCTTAGTTCCTCTCGGCATGTATGTATTCCATTTCTAGCACAGGCATGTTCAATTTGAACCTGCTTGCCCTTTGCTAGTTGTGTTAAACCTCCTGAGATGGGGCCACAGCTACGCTGGATGGCAAACTCATCAGAAGCAGGGCTCCCTTTCCTTCTGTAGCGGTCCCCATGGTAGTGCCCAAAGGACTTGACTCCTGGCTGAGCCAGGAGCTTGCAGGTAGCAGATTAGCCCCAAAAGGTGATGTCCTGAGGCGAGAAGGAAGCAGCCACAGGATTGGGTTTGGAGACCGAGATTTCACTGCTTTTAGATCCTGATTATCCACCATCATCAGGACCAAGTATGACTTCTGCCTACCTATAAAGTCAAGCATCCTGGAGGATCTCCCCAAAAAGGAGAAAAGAATTAAGGGTAAAATGAGGGTGTGGGCATGGACAAGCCCACATCCAGGCAAGATTTTAACGGGAAGGGAAGTGACTGCAGGAACTCTCCTGACTCCCCAGATCAGATTTAAAGCAGGTTTTATGCAGCAACATGAAAAAAGATTTACAAAGTTATCTTTTTTTCGTGCTTTACATCTTTATCATTCTTTGTCAAAGATCCCTAAAAAAAAATCCCAGATGTGTCTGATCTGCTCTTCATGGAATCTGTGCCCCAAAGGTGGGCAGAGCAGAGAACAGCTAGAAAAGCACAAACTTTGGGAAGCCCCTTGGAAGGCCCAGGAAGTGCTGAGCGACCGAGCTGCCATCCTCCCCTGGCTTCTACGCTGCTGGAGCCCTTGGCAGATCTTCTCCCAGATGTGGAGACAGCTGAAGCTCTGGGGCTTCATCTAAGGCCCCATGTCATGGCCCTGGCCTGGGCCCACACTTCATTGCTCAGAGGAAATATTTTAACTCTATGTTTTCCTTCTCAGCCACCCACTCTGGTTTTTTTCCTCTGGGGCTAAGTATTTAAGTAGAAATCCCTCTGGTACTAACTCCTGTACTTGTTCTCTTGGATGCTAGGAGGTTAGAACAAAGGGTCCTGATTTGGCTTGGGCAAACTCAACAAATATTATTTCCAGCCTACCTCCAACCTCAAACCCCTCTTAAACAGTCTTAAATAACAACCACCACCCTCGTATCTCAGGGTCCCCAATTTAGCAATGCATTTTACAGATTTACACCCATACACACACACACACACACACACACACACACACACACCCCTCAGTGCAAATTATTTTGGCATTCTTGGCTATTCAGGATAGAGCTGCACCGTTAGCCTTCAGGCTGGTTGAGGGTAAATGCCTAGAATGGAGATGAAAGGAATGTTAAATCCTCAACTCCTGTGCAGGGACTGAGGAAGCAATTAGTTTTTGCTGCCAAATAAGCTCCTATCTCATCTACTCCCAGGATGCCCTTTTCCCATCGCCATCTGCATCCAGAATAGTAGCTTCCAGATTGCGCTTGGCCACGAGCCTCAAGCCCCCACCCACCAGTAGGAAAGGACCATCTCCAGACCCCTCTTCACCTTAGACGAGGCTCCAGGATAAAATTCATCATTTCTCCAAGTACCATGGTTTCTTCCACCAGCCCATTAATAAAATACTCCTAATAAAAATATTTGACATATACAAAATACTGTATGGTTTGTAAGTGAGTTGATATATATTATCTCACTTTACCCTCACAAAAACACTCAGGGAGGGAAGCGTGGGACAGGAATTATTACTGTCGCCACTTAAGACTCAAAGAGTCTGAGTGACTAGATAAAGATCACCTCCTCATTGAGCAGCAGGAGTTAGACTAAAACACTCCTCCCCCCGTGTCATGTTCCAGCCCCGGGTACTCCTCTGACCCGGGCTGCCTTCCCCCAGCAAGACCACCCGGTTTCCATGCTCACCAGCACTGTGGGCGCGCCCCGTGCCGGCCTATCATATACGCCCAGCCACACTCGGCTCCGCCCTGCCTTCCTTCCGTTCCCGCTCTCCTTGAACACACACTCACCAGCCACTTTAAACAGAATTTATAGAATCCAGTGAGTTGCCTTTCAGCCGAGCCTAACAATTAACTTGATGGCCCTAACATGTCTCAGTCCACGGTCTTTGGAGCTTCTACAAGAAGCCACGAAGAACACTCATAACAGAGGAGTATTATTAATTTCTATTGAAAGAGCATTTTCTCCATGGCATTCATTGTCACTTGCCTCCCTGTGCACTATGACACGAAGGGGACTGCATTCATGGAGATAGCAAAATCACATGGGCTCTGATGCAGCATCCCTCTATCATCCGGGAGCCTTGGAGAATGTCATAGACACTGTGGAACTTCATCCCTGAAAAACATCCAGGCACATGCACACACTAAATTGTGCCCACAACTTTGGGAGGTTTACATAGGCTCTCAGAAGCCTGTTCTTCAACTCCTAGAATGTTTGGCAAGCCTTGCCCATGCCCGAAGAGGAGGAAAAGTCTCTTCTCCCGCAGAGGGTAAGTCCTTAAAAATACATGAAAATCAGAAAGGCCATGGCAGGACTCAACACCCAGCCCTTCTGCGTCTGAGAGGGCGGGAGCAGGGAACAGTCTAGCTCACTGCCCAAATGGCAGGTCCACAAGCCAGGGCCCGGCCCGGCTCTGTTTGAGATTGGTTTACTTGGGGGTGCTGGCTAAATGACCCCGTCTCCTGGAGTTTTGAGTTCCTTATTTATGAAAGAGGAAGACTACTCTTATTATCATTAGCAATGACACATTGAGCCCACGGAGTGAATAGCATTATTCGGGGCTCTTGTAATTAGAAAATATTAAATACAATACAGTTCTCACTTCAGGAGTTTGTGATTTATTCGATTTATTCTGCCAAGACACACTGAGGTGAGCTGCAGGCTCTTGTCCTCATCTAGGTGAAATCAGGGGCGGGCGTTCCGCCCTTGCAGTCTGCACCCCACTCCTCCATCCTCGCCTCCCCGGCACGCCCCCTCCCCCCACTATGCTGTCTGCTCCCCAGCTCTTCCCATGCATCCTCATTCCCTTTGCTCAAAATTTGCTGCCAGCATTTTCCTTTACAAAGGTGAAAATAGCTGATAACAGGTTTAAATGCCTCCCATTTGTGTACATTTACACCGTAAAAGGATCAAAGTCTTTTTCGAAACAAAGTTCTGATGATAGAATTTCAAATAGCAGCCAGCAAGCAAGGGTCTTCGAGGGGGCAGGAGGGAGAAGGCAGTGGCAAAAAGACCTTCCCAGGCAGGGTTACCGTGGACAGTTGTGCAGGTTGTGCACAGCGCAGCCCTAGGCGGTGCAATTCTCATCAACAAGGACCCCAAAACAAGCACATGCACGGCAACCGAGTCCATCTACCCAGCCTGTTATCGTCCATCAGGCTTTTTTCTGAACCCAAAGGGCTTCTACTTAGTGAGCTACTGCCCTCATGGATTGGTCTGGCACCTGCTTTAGAAAGGTTTGGTGGGGTGCCTAGCTCCTCCCCCTCTCTTTCACTAAGCGCCAGGGCGAACCGCCTCACGGCCTCACTGCAGGCGTCATGCCTCAGTTTCCCTCCAGAAGTGTGGAAGTGAGTGGGCAATGGGAATGAGCATCGTGATGGTCGAGGGGAGGGCATGAGACCAAAGTGGCGGGTGCAATTTACAGCTGAGCCCCACAACATAACATGCGTGAGGCTTGCAGGCGTGAGTTTTCTCTGGTCCTCAAGGACACTGGAAATTCAAGGGCAGACAACTCTGGTATTTAACTAAAGAAGAAAATAAAACCAGCCAGCCCCGTCACAGGAGAAAAGCTGCTTCCGAATGCCCTGGCCCGGGCCCACTCCCACCTGCTCAGGTCCCAGAGCACAGCCCGAGCCAGGTGCCCTGCAGATCTGCCATGCTCCCACCTCGGGTCCCTTCGTAAAAGCTCTCCACACTCTACTCTGCCTTCCCTTGCTCCCTCCTCTCTGCACCTCTGTACAGCCTCCTTTGTCACCATGGAGAGCCAAGAGGTGACAGGATCCGGTAATGTCACTTCTTAGCCAACCTGGCAGGAGCAGCCCAGCAACTGTCCAACACTTTCAAGGGGTGGTTGGTGAGACTCCAAAAGTCAAGTCGCTCCCAAGCAAAGACTCGCCCCTCCCTTTTTTCTCCCTGAACTGGCCAGGAATCTCCTCCTTCACATCGGTGCATCCCACCCTGACATCTTGAATCAGCCAACAGGCCACGTGGAAGACACTTGTAGCCCACAAAACCCAAATGGGTGGAAGTCGCTGCACTCTGAAAAGGAAAACCGAGGGTGCTTAGTTAGTGTTTCCGGAAAGGCCCCAGGTGTGTGGGGAGAGGAGAGAGCAAGAGTGGTGATCGACAGGCAGATTTCACCTGTGCTTTTGGAAAGAGAGAAGTGGAGGAATTAGGAAAACTACAAAGATAAGTAGAATTTTAAAAGGAAAAAAAGAAGACCCTGAATTTCCCATATACCCATAGAGCAGGATGTGCTTTCGCTTCAACCCCAACCGCGCATGTCTGCATCTGGCCCCGGATCCGCCCTTCTAACCACCCCCAATGCCTGAGCTCCATTACGCGCCTACGTCTCCACCCCCATATCCCAGAGGGTCCTTAACAAACCTAAAACCCAACTTCTTCCTGCCACCATGCATGTGCCCAAAGCAACGCATGTGTCCACATACACCCTCTCCCTGCTGTCTTCCTCAACTAGGGCAATGGCATCTCCCTTCACCTCACCCCTCTTCCCTTGGCCCCCCACACACCTCCCCAGGTCCCCACAGTGCTAACTCGAGGGGGCACCTGTGTCTTCCCACCATCCCGCTGCCTCTTAGCTCAGACGCCCGCCATCTCCTGAAGTCATGTCCTAACGTGTCTCCATTACCCAATCTCTCCCTTCATGTGATCCTTGTGCTACACAACTGCTGGAGCTATTTTTCTAAAAGATAAATATGATCATGTCACTTCCCTGTTTAACAGTCTTTAGCAAGTCTGCATTGCCCTCTAGAAGACAGTCACAGCACGAAGGGTGACAAACACACCCCTTCACACGCCGCCAGCCCCAGCCAACTTTTCCAGCTCCACCGCCGGCCGTGCCTCGGCAGACCGACGCTCCAGACCTGCGAGACTCAACCAAGTCCTCCCTTTCTCAAACATACCAGGCTTTTTAATGTCTTCATGTGTGAGTGTGTGTGTGCCTCCACCTTTCTGAAATGGAATGGCTTTTCTCCCTCCAGTGCCCGGCGAACTCCTACTCACGCATTAAAGTCCAAAAAAATTTCACTCAAATGGAATCTTTCCCAATCTGCTCTTTATCTGTTGAAACACACTTTCTCTCGACTCTCATAACTTGTTAATTACTTCCATCAACAAATGTGTACTGAGCTCCTACTTAGTAAACATTGTAAACAGCCTTTTTGCATATAGCTTTATTCTTGTCCTTGCAACATGCTACTCTAGTTACTGGGCTATTCAACTTTCTCTTTCACCAGACTAGGAGTTGTGTCGATGGAACAGACCATGAGAACACAGGAACTGTCTTTTGCATTTCTTTGCCCCTGGTGTCTAGGCCCTTCCCTGGCACACAGTAGGTTTATGGAATTGCTGCCTGACAGTGAAGATGCGGGGAGTGGGGAGCTGAGGAAGGAGCGGGGAAGAAGAAAATTCGGTAAAGTCCAAGGAGCAGAGAGAAGACTGGGGCGGCCCAGAGATGGGAGCCAGAGAAGAAAAATGAGAAAGAGGAGAAACAGAAAGACACACCGCTTCTCCCGTCACCACCGGAATGCGTGTGTGCACACGTGTGTAGGTAGGTGAGTGGCTTTGGGTGTGAGTGGGTGTCCATATACACACATAAAGCAAGATATGAAAAAAGCCTTTGACATATGAAGCTCCGGTACTAATTAAAATGCTTTTCCATCGATCGCACCGGGCACATCTACTCCATTCCTCTCCTGCCACATGGCTGCTCCAAGCGCCACTCTCTTCCTGCGTCCTTCTCCATCACCTTTTGAGACAATCAGAAGATACCTTCACATGCTTAGATAGTTTCACACAAAATAAAACACTCCTTCGTAAGTCGCTAAGTATGGCTAAATTTTAAATATTTTGAATTCCTCCACAGTGGAAGGTTCTTTTATGGACAAAAAACACATCAAAAGGGAGCAGTCTGTGAAGATAATGTGGTCCTTCGGGTTAGGGAGGATGCTGAAGTGTATTTGTACGTTCCCTGCCCTCCATGGACCCAGATTTGACTGTCGGCCCTGCCTCCAGGCAGCTTGGGCAGTTCCGTCATGTCATGCTCAGACCCTGCTCTGCAGGACACAGTGGAATTAAATGTGACAAGGAGAGAATACTGGCTGAGAGCCCATGTTCTAGCCCAGAATCTCCTGCTGTCCAGCTGTGTGACTCTGGTCGAATGACATCCCTTAGGTCTTGATTTCCCCATCTGTGAAGTGAGAGGTTAGAGAAAGGGATCTCTTAGGTTTCAACCCACTCTAACATCTATGCCCCTCTTTAAAATTCCCTAATGCCAGCAAGCATGATGGGACTCCAGACGGAGCAGACCTCCAGGAAGAAGGTTCTGACAAAAAGAAACGACTCCCGTAATTTCAGGAAATGGGCTCAGTGGACAGCTGCATAATTTGCACGGGGCATAAATGTCTAAAACCCAAAACAAAAAACAAAATACTAGGTTTCTTCTCCAGAATCAAAAGAATCCTCCACTACTCAAGCGTGTTTAAAAAATTAGAATAGATGGGTCCTTAAAGGTTCTGTAATTTCATCTCCCACCCAATCCAAGAATTCTCTTTCAATACCCTGCAAGTGCCCTCGTCATTGCTTGAACACTTGCGATGATGAAGCTCCTTGTGCAAAGTTCTGCAGAGCTGCAAGCAGGAACAGGTAGCACAGTTACTTAGGGGCCCTGACATGTGCCCTAGCTCCCAGGTTTCCCCCACATGCGAGATCCACAGTGTCTGAAATTCTGTTATTAGTTGTTTATTTCTTTTCGTTCCCTTTCTCAGGTCTCTTGAAATTCAAACATTCCTGGTGGTACTTGCTATCAAACCGAAGTGTTCCTGACTTATTGCATTCCCTTTTGTTCACGATAGCAAAAGATCAGATGAGAGCCCCTGGCCACTCTAAAAGAAGGAAACCCTGAGGGCAAGGGGAAAGGCGGCAAGATAAACTCCAGATATTTCACAACTATTCTACCAGGCCAGGTGGGAGTATACACAATGATGATGACGATGATAGAAAACAAACATACACTTACCATGTGTCAAGCATCTTCTCAGCACTTCACATTCTGACTCACTGTAAGCACATTTATACAAACTGAATAGTTTTTACGTCAAGTCCCTGGATGACTGAATAAGCTCCTCACCTGCTCTGAGAAATCACCCCCCGTCCTGAAGGTCCCAGCCTTTTCCTTCATTTCTCTTTTCTTCCTTCTAAAACAAGGATACACAGGTGCGATTTGGTATAATTTTATATGTATATGTAAAATCAGAAATGGTTAAGTGGTGGTGAGGTCCATTGTTTAGGGAGCTTTCAGACCCTCTTCTTACAGCAGCTGTAAAAGGTAAATGTGTCGAGACTCCCATCTGGTGGTTAGAATTAATAGTGACGATTCGGGGGAAATGTGTTGCCTGCTTAGTTAACTAACCCAGGTGTACAGACACCGACGCATCCTCATGACTAAGGTGGTCCTGGGCCCTGGAGACATCTCAGCCAGGCCAGCTCTCCCAGACTGACAGTTTGAGTTGAGAGACACTGGTCTGATGAAGACTGGAAACCAAGGCGGAGAAAGGCCAGCAGGAGAGAAGCCAAGTTCCGTTACACAGACAGCAGCACACCTTCAGCCTTCTCCAGAGACTGGCTGTCAGAAATCTGATGAACGCTCAGCTTTTTTGTTTGTACAGTTTTAAAGAACTGCTGCCTTAGATGTGCATGACATAATAAAAATGCCTAATTTTTAAGAAAGCTGCTCTGAAAATAGTGAAGACCAAAAAAAAAAAAAAATAGGCCGGTGAGGGTGTGCGGAGAATAAAGATTTAATAAAAAGTTCCAACAGTGCCACCTTCTGGTCATAATGTGGTGAGACGGGCCCGACCTAAGCGGCCGTTGTTGCACATAATGCTCAAATGCGCATGTGGGCCGGGTGCCATGGCTCACACCTCTAGTCCTAGCACTTTGGGAGGCCAAAGGAGGTGGACTGATTGAGACCAGGAGTTGGAGACCAGCCTAAGAAAGAGAGAGACCCCGACTCTACAAAAAATAGGAAAATTAGCCAGGCGTGGTAGTGCACACCTGTAGTCCCCTGGCTTGAGCCCAGGAGTTTGAAGTTGCAGTGAGTTATGATGATGCCACTGCACTCTAGCCGGGGCGACAAGGTGAGATCCTATCTCAAAAAAAAAATGTGCATATAACTCTTACTGGCCAGTTACAGTAGTAATCACAGATTGCACAGATTGTAATCACAGATGCATTCCACATGGAATGCTGGGGGGCCTTTTATACGTCTCTTGCTCATATATTCTGTCATTAGACTGTGTTTGGAGTCTTGCATCTCTTATGCAACTCTGGGCACCCAATACTTCAGCAACTAGTCACTGAAAATACAAATAGCAGGAACAAAAAGGGTTGTTTGTGCATTTGTTTCTCAGTGTATCAAAATCAATTAAAATCTCATTAGCAAGCAAGTCAGTGTCAATATCACAGTAAAGTTTGGACTAGATCTGGTTCTCAGTGACATAGATAACAGGACTAGGAGCATACCCATTGAGACTGTGGACACCGGAGCAGCCAGATGGAGGGAGGAAAAATAATCAGAGTTAGCTAGCATTTTATAGGGGATCAATCGTAAAATGGTCTCAAGAATATAAATTAATAGTTCCCAGAATACTAAGTGAAATTTGAAAGGTTCCAAAAAATAGACTATTTAGGACTAAGAAAGAATTAAGCAGATAAAGATTCACAGGAATGCTTGCATACACATAAGTGGCTGTCACAAAAACCTGCATGCCAAAGGCAAGACAAGGTGAACATCAGCACAAAAGTAATGGCAAAAATCAAACGTGGCCTACCTGGGGTGTGAGTTCATTAATACGATAGAGAAGGACCAGGGAAGCCTTTCTCTACTGCAGGCAACACAGAGGCACAGCCATCACACAATAGCCCAAGTTACAGAAAATGGACATGAATTGTAGCAAAAAAAAGAGTATTATTTAGTTTAGAAAGAAAGAGCTCTGTTTACGTTTAAGTGCTCCAACAGGCTTTTGAAAGAAGTTGTTTATTCCCTTCCTTGAGATCTTTAAAGAAGGGCCAACCTCAGAAGACTTTTTTGGAGACTGTCCCCAATGAACTCCTAGAGTTCCTTCCATCTGCACAATACCATGATTTAATCTGTGGTTCTGCTCAAAGGAACATTAATTCTGTGTAGGACACTCTCACCAGAAAAATTTTATATCTAATTGGTAGTTCGTGAATTCAACCTTGGTTAAGAACTCTGTCTCTACCACTTATTAGCAAGGTGATCCTAAGCAAGTTATCTAACCTCTCTAAACTTCATCTACCTGCAAGATGTCTTTTTCCAACAATTTTCATGATGATTAAATAAGATAAGTTTTGTGAGCTGTTTAGCACAGTGCCTAGCCCACAAAAAACACTCAAAAGATGGAAACTATTATTACTAAGGATTAATGAAAATTAAATTAAATTAAAATGAGTGCTCAGAATAATACCTGGCCCAAAGTAAGCACTCAATTTTAATGAAAAGGTATGAATTATAAATGAAATTTTAAAGTAAAACAATTTCTTTAACTTTATGTAGGAGCTACCATAGTATTTTAAGAAAAAGTCCACCACTAGTTATTTGACTTTGGGTAAGTCACTGAAACCTCTGCATTTCTACTTTTTCTCTGAAAAAAGTGAGTAGAAGTAGATTAGATTACCATTAAAGTTTCTTCCAATTACAAGAAGTCTGGAATTCTAGAGAAAACTAGAATTTAATATACAGTAAAAATTTATAATACACATTACATAAAAATCTAGTCATTAGCCAGGTATTGTGGCTCACACCTGTAATCCCAGCACTTTGGGAGGCTGAGGTGGGAGGATGGCTTGAGGCCAGAAGTTCAAGACCAGCCTGAGCAACATAGCAAGACACCATCTCTACAAAACAATTTAACTTTATTAAAAAAAAAAAACCTCCAGTTATAAACTAAAAAATAGCCAGTCACTAATACTATACGTTAATTAAAAACTTAAAATTTGGCCTTCTCTTCCTAGTTCTTCCCGGAGCTGGGAAAAGCTGGGTTGAGAGGGCAAAAAAAGAGAAGAAAAACTTAAAATTCACAAAAGGCCCACAGTATAAAGTACCCCAAATTTTAAAAGTTCTTTAATTATTTAAGAACTAATTAAATGATGAATAACTGCTAAATACAAAATTAAAGACAAAACAAAGATATTTTAATTTTTTATATAATTTCCCTTCTTATTCAAAGCAAGAAATTATTTTGAGTTTCTTATTCCATAAGAATCACACGTGCTGAGTCTAAATAATCCCAGACTCCAAATTTAAGGAATCCAAATTAATGCTGCTGTATATTCAGGAATCAGCAAAGAGCCAGACAGTAAATATTTTAGGCTCACTCAACCCTTCCTTATAGCTCAAAAGCAGCCAGTGCACACATGAATGCCTGTGGCTATATTCCAGTAAACTATATTTGTAGACACTGAAATTTGAATTTCATACCATTTTCTAGTATCATGAAATATTAATATTCTTCCTAATCTTTAAAAGTTGCTATTTAAAAACATAAAACCATTGTTAGTTTGCGGACTGTAAAAAAACAGGCAGTATACAGGATTTAGCCCACGGGCTGCAGTTTGCCAATCAGCCTCCTGTAATTACATATTTTGGGAAGAAAGTGGCAATGTAGGAAATCCGGAATTGGCAGAATGCCCTTACGGGACTTTCGCTAGTTGGCTTGTTGGTGTTTATTTTGCTGTACTGTTTTCATCTGCCACTCCCCTCAGGGCTTCTACTGCAAACCACCCTCCCTTGTCCCTGCTGCAAGGGCCCTCGGTTTAAGCATAGCCAAGGTAAGCCTGACACCTTGTGGTTGCATTGCAAATGGCAGGTGCCACCCTGGAAGCTACCCGCAAGGCACACAGCTCGTGGGGAAGGGTAAATCCAGGAGGCAGAGGGTGGCCAGGCAGGCTCAAGCGGCAGCGAGCCAGCCACCAGTTGCTGCTATTGTTGTTGTTCTCTTAAAGTCCACAGTTCACTATCTAGCTTCTCTCTCCAAAGGGAGCTTCCAAAAGGCTGTCCCTGGAGGCACCTCATTCTATTAAAAAAAAAAAAAAAAAAAAAAAGCAGCAGCTACAACTCCAAGAGCCTTCCCAAACGTAAGGCTCTAAGGACATTCAGGACTTGCCCTGGTCTGGTTAAGTCTCCCACTGACAGCATTAATATACACGTAGGAGGAGAGAAGGGGGAAATGGGTGTACGTCTCAATCCCACTCCTCTCAGATGCTTACACAGGGGAAAGAGGAAAACATAAAGGACCTAACTGCTACTGAAAAGGAGTTTTAATCTGGGAAATGGTTAAAAAGGGGCTTCAAGAAGGTAAAGAGCAATGACTGAAATGTTACAAGAGTGCTGAGGCAAATGGGATTACTCACCGCCTGCCCAGGTCAGACTGTCCCAAGGCTATTACACTGTCGTGCTCTGATAAAGTGTTTTGCCTGTTTTGGGAAAAGGGCTGAAGAGGCCATTCCTTCCATCCCCCTGCCTCTAGAAGTGCTTCCTCAAAACATCCCGGACTCAAGTTATTCCTATCCTGTAAGTTATATAAGAAAGGAGATCCTGCACCATGCTAGGTTGGGAAGTTGATCCTTCCATCTAATTCACAGCTGTCCCTCTGTTTCTGAGAAAGCAGAGAGAAGGGACACTCAGAGGGAATTTGCCAGGGCTTCCGCCGGGGTTCTGTAGTCACAAAGGTACTTTGCAGGTAACAAGCCCTGAGAGTCTCAGGTGCATGCTAAACTACCATAGCTACAGAAAGGGGTCAGATGAGCTAAAAAGAATCAGCCCTGACCTCAACTGTCAAGGTCCCCAGCGTAAGCAGGGAGCTGGGGAGCTGGGGCAGGTAATTGGGCAAATGATTTAAAGGCCCGGGTCCTGGGGATCCCAGTGGGTCTCCCACACTGAGGAAGGCAGAGGGCTGAGTCTAGAGTCCGTACTCAGAGAACAGGACCCTGGACCCAATCCTGACCTGTGCCATTAAGACTGGGGTGGGATGAAAATGCTGAGTTTTAGGGTCCTGTGTCCATGTCATCCCTCTCTTCCTGGGTTCCACCCCCTTCCCCAGGGAAAGGCTGCACTGTGGGACAGAATAAATCAACCTCATACACGAAGGGACCTGGAGCTGTGGGCAGTGCAGTGAAAGGGGCTTTGCCACCTTTCATGAAAGCCCCCAGGCAACTAGCAGTATTCCAGAAGACAAAGTTTCCAGGGACTGGAGATGTGCTCACCTCCCAGGGAATGCTAACTTTCCTCACTGCTGGTAATTTGCCACTGTGCTGGGCTCTGCCCTACCAGCCCTCAAACAACATAGCAGTACCAGAGCCCTTGGTAGCATTAGCCAGGTGGCTTTTTTGTTGTCCTTTTTCCCCAGATCTTTGGCTTAGAGTGAAAATTAGGAAGGCTATGCAGTGGTTCTCAGTGGAGAGCATGATTCTAGTATGCCCTTTCCCACCTCCATCCTGTGCTTTGCAATTAAAAGCCTTGGAAACTTCTCTCCAAACAGTCGGATCTCCAGACTCTGCAGGGATCCTGAGGGTGTCGCTGAGACCAGTGCGGGAGCCTCTTGGGAGGATGCGTCCTGGGCACTTGGCCCCAGAGGAGGGAGCGGCTGGAGGCTCCCCAGGGACTCTGCCCGAAGGGTCAGTCCAGCATTGGAGGGGTTAACGTGGGTCCGCGCTTAAAGGGAAGGGAAAAAAGTTGGAGTTGACACTTAAGGAGGGGCAAGGCGGACGGGTCTCGCCGACTCCTGATTGGTTTTACATTTCATCCAAATTTTTTTCCTCCCCTCTCTCCCTCTTTTCAGTTTCTCTCTGATCCCAGGGGGGGGAAACGGGAATAGTGAGAGATCAAAAATAAACCTCTTATGTCAAGCCGGGAAGGAAGTATAAATACAAAGGGCTCAGCAGCCCACTCGGTGCTTCCCGGGGCGGGGAGGAGGCAGGGGCGGAGGACGGGCGCGCGGGCCGGGGCGCCAGCTGCCGGAGCTCAGCGCGGCGGACGGCGCGGGAGGAGCGGGCTGCGCGAGCCAGAGGGGCCGCCGGGGGAGCGCGGCCGCCGCCTCCCGCCACCGGGCCCCGCGGGCCGAGCCGGCCCTGCCTCCGATTGATTCGCTTTTTCCTGGAGAGAGCGGCCGGCGGCGCCCGGGCCGCCAGCACCTGCCCGCGCCGGGCCGGCTTCTTCCTTGCCCCGCGCGCCGCAGCCGAAGCCCCCATGCTCCCCGCCCCCGCCGCCCCCCGGTGGCCGCCGCTCCTGCTGCTGCTGCTGCTGCCGCAGCTCGCGCGCGGCGCCCCGGCCCGGCCCGGCGCGCAGGGGCAGGCCTCGGAGCTGGCGGTGCCCACGCGGTTGCCCGGCAGCGCGGGCGAGCTCGCGCTCCACCTGTCCGCCTTCGGCAAGGGCTTCGTGCTGCGCCTGGCGCCCGACGACAGCTTCCTGGCGCCCGAGTTCAAGATCCAGCGCCTCGGGGGCCCCGGGCCAGAGGCCGGGGGCGAGCGGGGGCCGCGCGGCTGCTTCTACTCGGGCACCGTGAATGGGGAGCCCGAGTCGCTGGCGGCCGTCAGCCTGTGCCGCGGGCTGAGCGGCTCCTTCCTGCTGGACGGCGAGGAGTTCACCGTGCAGCCGCAGGGCGCGGGGGGCTCCCTGGCGCAGCCGCACCGCGTGCAGCGCTGGGGCCCCGGGACCAACCGCGGGGCCTCCGGGCTCGCCGCGGCCGCCGAAGCCCGCCCCCTCCCTCGAGGACCCGAGCGGGAGGTGGAGACAGGAGAGAGGAGGAGGCAGGAGAGAGGCGACGACCGGGGGGAGAAGGACGAGGGGGACGAGGAGGAGGAGAGCGAAGAAGAGGAGGCAGAAGGTGCTACGGAGCTGCCACCACCCCTGGGGGCCACGAGCAGGACCAAGCGGTTTGTGTCTGAGGCTCGCTTCGTGGAAACGCTGCTGGTGGCCGATGCGTCCATGGCTGCCTTCTACGGAGCCGACCTGCAGGTAGGACTCCGGGAGCCTTCCCGGTCGCCTTGCCTGGAGGCCCCTCGACGCCTTCCGCGTCTCCAAATTCTTCCCTTCCCGATCCCTGACTCCAAATTCTTCCCTTCCCGATCCCTCCGAGAAAAAACCCTTCGCGGTCCTCATCCTCCCAAGCCCGACCCCAAACAAGATTTTCACCTTTCTGAGAAAGAGCAGTAATTCTTTTCTCAACTTCTGCCACCCTGGCTTCCCCTCCGCTACCCCATCCATACCCCTTCCAATTTAAAATGGGGGTGAGACTCCAGTCCCCACAACCCGAATCTCCTGCGGCACCTGGCTGACTGAGCGCAGCCCCAGGCACCTGCCTCTCCCGGCCGAGATGAAAGCGTTATTTTCTCAGCCCTCTGCTGTGTCCAGATCCAAGACGCTGCGGGGAAAGGTAGATCGGTGGAAAGAGATGGCTATTTGATTCCCTTCCGGTACAGGATGGAGGTTGCCATAAGTAAAAGACATTGTTTGGAGGGGAAACCTGGAAAGGGGCTGCCCAATTTCTGTGCACCCAGCTGGTTCTGATCAAGGGGCATGGACTACCTTGCCAAGATGGCGCTCAGCCCTGGCAGAACTTGGCAGTGCCAACATCCAGCACAAAAAGGGAGGGGAACAGAATTTCTGCCTGGGGGCTCAGCCTGGAAAACCGAAGCTCCGATGGAAAAGGGAGGGGAGCAGGGCTGGGATGTGCCCTTTCGGTCTGTATTTCTGATGGAGCCAGAACCACTCTTGGTCCACCCAGCTGCCCTCATCCCAGACACAGCTCTCAACTGCACCGGGCAGAAACACCAAGTCCAAGGGATGGCTGTAGCCAGACTAGTTTCTAGCTAGATGCAGAAATGGTGCTGAATTAGCAGGAGGTGTCTGTGTCGCCCTAAGTCCCAATACTTCCCCCAAAGACCAGGCGAAGGTCTTTCCAGGAGGAAAGGAGATAAGGGTTCCAGGAGAGGGTTGCACTTTCTCTACCCCTAGGGAGCCCCGAACCAGAGATGTGCCAGGGAGAAGAACTGACCTGCCCAGAGGTCACAGGTTCCTGGGATCCTGGCACCGCAGCAGTTCAATTAACACTTTTGCGGTGATGGCAACCTTGGCTGGAGACCCCATTCTAGGCTCAGCCTGTGCCCTACTGTTGAGGGTGCCAAGGGTATCGGCATCACCTGTGCAGACAAGGAGGCAGTCAGCCTTCTGTTTCTGTCCAGATCTTTCCCACCTTGCTGTCATGGACAGCACCAGAAGCACTGCGGCTAAGAGGTCCACATGGCAGCTCTTCTGGCAACTGCAGGGCCTGGCTACACCCCAGGGCAGGCCCCCCTGCATGCTGTCCTGGTACTCGCTTCTCCCAGAGCACCACAAGGCCGCTCTGATCCATCAAGGCAGTCTGCCCCATGAGCCTTGGCTCAATGCTGATCTAATATCAGTTTCCCTGCCTACCCTGAGACTCCTTTCCCCAAGCAAGTACTCAAGAGGGTGGCAGGAGAGGGGGTGAGGAGAGGGCTTCTCCCATCTCATTAGGACCCCCCCACGCCTGGTTCCTAGAGGGCTGCACCAGAAAGAAGCTCAGACGGATTCGTTGTGAACCCAGAGCTGGGATGCTGTGCCCCCCTCCCTGACACCCCCCCCCATAGATCAATTTCTGACATCTGCCAGAGAACCAAAACATAGGAGCACCAACAAGAACTCAAGGATACAGTGGAAAAGTCCATTTTTCAGGCTTTAGAGCCAAAATGTCCTCCTTAGCACCGACCCATCACCTCACTCTCGGGCTCTCACCTGGACACGGGAGACATTGAGTATTGGCTTCAAGGACATACGTGGCATCTCCGGATAGCACAGCCGTCTAGAGGCAGACATGCTTTGGTGCCAGGCTCCAAGCGCTAAGGCAGGAGGCTCAGCTGGGGTTTGCACCAGGTTTTGTTCCCTTTAGCTTGAGATCCAGGTTTGCTGCCACAAACAAGTCGGCTTTCTCTGTCACAGGGCCACCGGGGTATTCCATCCTCGTGTGTGGCCTGGCTCACTCTCACCCCACCCCATCCCCACATATACCCGTTCCTGGACCATTCACAGCCACACAGTTACCTCCACACCCAGCCAGCCAACCTGGATCAGGAGAGTACATCAGAACAGGCCCCAGGTACCCGTGAAGGCTGAGTTCCTCCCCTGGGTTAGGGGCAGGGCAGGGTCCACTTCTAGGTCTCACACCTAAAATAAAAGTTTTCCCTCGGCAGGTGCACCACCTGCACCTTGGCTCATTATGTCCCGGCCCAATCCTGCCCCTGCTGCACCGTGCTGGGGTGCACAGCTGTTTCTGTGACCACCCACTGGCCCCTCTGCCCCGATGAGCAGACCAGCCATGGAGATGCCACAGGACAGCTCAATCCCCTGGGCTTCCTAAAACGGATGCATGAGCTCACCTGAGAGAAGAGTGAAAATCAAGTCCTGGTGCCCCAGGATCTTGCCTGCCCGGACCCACCTCCCCCAGATGGAAGCCAGATCTTCATAACTCTCCAAGGAGTCCCCTGGAGACTTCATGCGCACAGATGGAAGGCACTGTGGGGCGTCTTAGTAACTGGGGTCGTGTGAAGATGATGAAAAGAGCCTTTACCCCCTGCAGGGCTTAGAGGTCCTCACCTGGGAAGCAAAATGCCTGGACTAGATAATCTGTTCTAGTCTAAGCCTCTGTGAGGCTGCTTCATGATGAACCAGTCTTCTGGAAGGTTCAGCCATTCTCTGAGGACATTCAATGTACAGAGTGGTTTGCAGGCATCACCTCAGTGGAAATACCTCTGGAGGGGGCAGAGGAAGAACCTGCAGCTCACAGAGGACACGTGTCTTCCCCAAGGTCACACAGCTCGTAAGTGGCAGTGCTGAGTCTGCAGCCCAAGTCTGCAGAACCTGAGCCAGCGCTCCGTGTTCTCACGCCGGGCTGCTGCTTTCTCAGAACGAGGGGCCGGGACTCTGCTTACGTAACTCTGACACTTGTCTACGCAGTGGAGCGGGTCCTGAAATGCAGCAGTCCAAAGGCATCCAGCCAAAGTGTGAGCCCCTGTCTATCCTGAGAAGAAACCACCCTCAAGGCTGAGAGGAGGAATTAGGCATTCCTGAGCCCGGTCTCAGGGCTAAGCGACAATGAAGTTTTCCAGAACTCTGTACAATCGAGTTCACTTAATCCCTTGACAAAAGCGGACCCTACCTCCCACCTTCTTATCTGGTTTCAGAGTTAAGGAGCTCAGACACAGGGGGCTTTCTGAAAGGAGGGAACACCTTGGAAGAGCCCATTAACTCTGTCTACGTGGGGCTGCTGCTCATCGTCCCCGATGGACCTGGAGCAGGATGAGCAGTGCCCGCCAGGTTTCTGTCTGGAAAATCTGTCCCGCCCGCATTCGGCAGTGAGCAGTCTCTGAAGTCTCTTCTTAGCAGAGAGAGTCCTCAGAGTGGCACTCCTCTTCCCCAAGGCAGACCACAGCATTCCCAGGTCAGACTGTCACAGCCATCTCGACTTCCCCTTACCTGTGTCCTCTGGGAAAAAGATTCTAAACACTGAGGTGACTGTATAGCCTAGTTTGCCCAGCACTGGGACGGTTTGTGTCTGCTCTGGCGTAATTATTAACAGTACCATCTTTCACTCTCAAGGTTTAGAATGGTAACAGAACAGATGCCTGCCGCACTAGCTCTGTAGCTACCCATGTCTTCATGGGAGAAAGACAAGTGCTATACATGCATGCATTATGTTCGCCCCACTGGCAAAAGAATGAGTCTTTTCCATCCCTTGTGTCTGCTGCTGTCAGAATGATCAAAGATATGGAGTATTTCCCAAAGAAAATGTCTCGGTATCCAAAGGTCACCACGTTCCCCTGCCCCGGGGGTGGGGTGTGTGCGGCTTGCTTGCATGCCTTGGGTTTGTTTGGGCTGGACTGCAGTTTTCTGTACGGCAGCAAGGATGGGTGGCAGTGAGTGTGAAGACCAAGGGCATAGACTTTGGAGCAAAATAGAAAGAATTGAGTGTCCTTGAGCAAGGTTCCCATTTCTCTGTTCCTCGATCTCTTCACCAGCAAAATAGGAGCGGTGACACCAAAATCCTAGCATTGTCTTGAGGATGCAACAAAATATGGAAAGCACCTGACCCGGTGTCTGGGACAGACAGGTGCTCACGAGGCCTAGCTGTTACTAGAGCTGCCTTTGGGGATGGAAATCCTTTATCAGAGTGGGGAGACAGGACGGCCACATGTCGGGGTGCCAGTCACTGTTGTTTCAGCTTTGCTGTCCCACACAACAGAGAGGCCTTCTTTTCCAGCTTGCCCTGGCTCTGAATGTTTAAGGTAGTTCTGCACAACTGCGTGCTTTGGACAGGTGACATCACCCAGGGTGGGTGGGGGGGTCCATGCAGGCCCCTGTCTCTTCTCCTCTCGCTTTTCTTCCTTTGCTTCTTCCCCACCCCACCCCGCCAGCACGGTCTCAGGCCCTACCGAGACTCAGGGAGGGAAGAGGAATACACCAGGTGCGAGGCAGGAGAGTGTCCCCGCGGCCACTCTGCTTCTCCTGGACCCCCAGGCCAGCTGCCGGGGAAAGCGTGGGACCTGCAGCGTGAAGAGCGAAGTGTAACAGGCAACCTTCTGGGTGGGAAAAGGAGCTGCTGGACATGCTTTTGGCCAGGGCCTGGCCTTCCCCTAGACTCCCATCGAAGCTGGCCTCAGCTGCCACGGGGGCTGTGAGGAAGGAATCTCCTTGTCTGTATCTCAGAGAATCCAAGAGAACTGTGTCCCAGCCAGCTGGCCAGGTGTTCTCTATTCCAGCTCCCGGGGGCACCAACGGAAGAGGACACTCCCACTGGTTAAGGGCTTGAGAACCCCAAGCCATGCAAGAGCAAGGCTGTTTGGCCACCCCTGGCTGGGCTGATCATGGGCTTCCACCTCCCTGATGTGGTTTTGGAGGTCACCTGCTGTGCTGGAGCCCCCACTCCAGGGGGGCAAGACCCCATTCACATTCTTCAGCAAGCAGCCCACACTGGGGAGCGGGGAGCCGGAGGTGTAAGTAGACGCCAGGTCGTGGGGCTCGCCTGACCTTCTCTGTGACTGGCTGTGGGCCTGGTCCCCGTGGGCTGTGCATCAGGCCACCCTTGGGGCCCAGGGGATTGGTGGAGACTCAGAGGCTCACAGAGCCCGGGTCACCCTGCCCAGGTCCAATGGTCCTTGCCCCTAGGGAACCCTGAGATGTGCTGCAAATGTGAGGCGTTGCCATCGCTGTCTCTCAGAAGAGCCAGGTGGGAGGGAAGATGGCGGGGTGGGCTGTGGGTCCTGGATTTGGGATTTGGAAAGGAACACTGGACCACAGAACCCTCTCAGCCCTCTGGAAATGAAAGTGATCTCCTGAGATAATCCGCACGGTGCTGACTTGTGCTTCTCCCTGCTCAGTGCAGTGCAGACCACCCCAGACCACGAGGCTCTGGTTCCCTGTGCTCAGCTGCCTTGGCCCGACGCTTAGCAGCTGGCGTCTCTTGGCTTCACACCTTCTTCGTAAGACCCCGTCTTCCCCAGTTTTCAGAGTGTGAAATTGGGACTCAGTGGGAAGAAATCTTGTGCCGACAGTTGCAGGTTGCCATGGAAGAGATTCCAAGGGTTGGTCCCTGGCCCGTAGGATCCTGGCCCTTCCTAGAGAGACCAGGAAACTTTCTGCCTCCTGGACACAGCAAAGACCTGGCCAGGAATTCGCCTCAGCAAGCTACCATTCCTCAGCGCTCACCCCAGTTGCATAATGATGTGATTGCTTTTTTCTCTCCGGAATCCAACTCCAGGAGCCAGTGCCAAGTTTCAGCTTGCTGATAAGATGTTTACATCAGCCTAAACATAGCCAGAGTGTTTGACGTGCTCAGCGACCTGCCTACCCCTGTCTGTGGGGCTAACAAAATCCCTGGCTCGGTGCCTGCGAGGTGAACAGACAGATCCCATTCACAAGTAATGGGATTCTTCTGGAACTCCCACACATGGCCTCAGCCCGTGGAATGTCCCTCTCCAGCCTTTCCTTTCCCTCCTTCCACTCCCACTTTCCAGACCACAGGAGAAGAAAAAGAGGCTCCCAAGAGCTAGGACCACAGAGAGGCAGGGCAGGCCAGCGGCAGCTCAGCTGGCCGCGCTTGGGCTCCAGATGTGCCTGCCCCGTCTCTCCGCTCTGCAGAACACTCCCAGCGGTCTCTGGGGCAGGGGGGCAAGCACCATCTGGCCTCCTCTAGCCTTGGAATCCAGCAGGGGAGAGTAGGCAGCCCAAGGACAGGAAGAGGCCAAGCAATGGTGTGGGCCCTTTCTGCTGGCCTGGGCAGACGGAAAGCAGGTGGGACCCTAAGTGCACAGGTCTTTGTAGGCCCCAGATTCTCGCAAGCCCCGGGCAGAAGGACATGGACCCTTCCAGGCTGTCCAGACAAATCAGGAAGCCTAGCCCTGGGAAACTTAATGCAAAGAGGATGGACTTCAGAAACAGACACACCCAGGCTGGCATCCTGGCTTTAATCACTGTGTGACCTTCGACAAGTTATTTCACTTGTGTGACCCTCTACGTCCTCATTCATGAAACGGGAATTATTAATACATCTACTTCATAGAGTCCACGTGAGAGTTTGACAAGGTGACATGTGTACAGTGTGCCAGTGGCTGGTACAGAGTAGCTACTGTGAAGAGTTTAGAGCAAAGTTTTCAGGGTTAGCAATTCCCACCCTGAAAAGTAGAGGTTGCCCCAACAGATAGCAGGAAAGAGTTCGGCTGGGTTCTAAGAGGGAGATTCTACTGACCTTGAGCACACAGCTAGTTGCTTCTGGGCCAAGGCCAGGGAGGGACAGGGTGGTTGGCAGGGAGACAGTTGGTGTCAAGATTAAGGCAGAATAAGCCATGCAGTCTAATAGAACTTTCCGTCTGCACACTCCCATACAGTAGCCACGAGCCATATATGGCTATTAATGTACTTGAAATGTGGCCAGTGCCACACTGTAACTTTAATTTTATTGAGTTCTAATTAATTTGGTTTAGCTAGCAATATGAAGCTGTTCTGGATATTAACTGTACAAGCTTTGGAGCCAGGCAGGTCTGGGTTCAAATGCTGGCTGCACTTGCCTTAGCTTTGTGATCTTGAGCCAATTACTGAGCCTCAGTTTTCTTATATGTAAAACGAAGGGAAATAACACTGAGGCCCCAGGATTTTGTGGGTCTTTGGCAAGACACTATATACCAGATGCTCAACCCAGAGCCTGGCACACGGTAAATGCCCAACGACAAGAGGTGGTGGCAGGGAACAGGCAAAGCGTTGAGATCTGACCCTTCTGTCTGCCTGTTGCTCTTCCTTCCTGACAGAACCACATGCTGATGTTAATGTCTGTGGCAGCGCGAATCTACAAGCACCCCAGCATCAGGAACTCCATCAACCTGATGGTGGTAAAGGTGCTGATAGTGGAAGATGAAAAATGGGGCCCAGAGGTATCGGACAACGGCGGGCTCACACTGCGCAACTTCTGCAACTGGCAGCGGCGCTTCAACCAGCCAAGCGACCGCCATCCAGAGCACTACGACACGGCCATCCTGCTCACCAGACAGGTCTGTGCCCGGCTCCGGAAGCCCTGGGGAGGAAGGGAGGCGGGACGGGCAGATCAAAGGGAGGACCACTGGGCCTGCCCAAACATGGGAACTGTCTCCCTGCTGGCCCCAGCTGGACGCCAGAAGCCTCACGCTCAGAGTGACGGGGAGGAGGTCATGAGGACAAGTGTGAGGTATTTGCAAGGGAAGGGAGAAGAATCTCGTAAGGGCACTTTTCCAAAAGTTTGTGACCAGCTGTCTGCTGAGGTCATACATAACAAGAAGAAATGGGCTCAGACTGCCCAGCAAGAGATCTGGGGTTGGAATGAAGAGAGGGGTTCTATCTTCAGTGGCTGCTAAACACAGAGGCAGGTAGCCAGGGGTCCCCCCAAGATTTCCCCACTACAGGGGGGCTGCATACCTATCTGGTGTGATTTAAATGGGCAGCTTCCTGATGACAAGAGAAGGTGACAATATGTGCCAGGCCCAGGCGGCCCCAGCAAGCAAGCACTGGTGTTACCCCTTTCTACAACCGAGAAAACTGAGGCGCAGAGAGGCTCCGCGGCAGCAGCACCACGGCTGCCGGCAGCCCTGCTGTCGGCTCAGGTTCGAAGCACTGTGCGCTGTCCTGCCTCCCAAAACAAGCCTTGCAAGTCCTGTTCAGCCCCGGGTTGCCGCCAGCCTAGACAGCGGAACAGGCCTCCTCGCACGAGTGCCTGTGTGAAGACAGAGGGAGACCTTCTGTGCTGTGTCACTCAGAAATCCATCCTAATAGCCTTCGTCGGTTTTTCGTCTTGTTTTGTTTTATAACAAACGTAAATTTCACGGGTCACTCTCCAAGTTAGAAAGACTGAGTGTGGGTGAACTGGCTTGACCGTAAACAAGATAGAAAAACCCAATAAAGCGAGGACAGCGGGTCAGGCTGCAGACAAGTTGAGCCCTACTGTTGCTCCCCCTCCTTAGAAAAGCTCAATAAATGCAGGCGACGCCCAGGCCAGTGGGTGAGGGGCGAGCCCACGTACGCACACGCTGACGCGCTCTCACTCTCTCCCCGCCAAGCAGAACTTCTGCGGGAAAGAGGGCTTGTGCGACACCCTGGGCATGGCAGACACTGGCACCATCTGCGACCCCAACAAGAGCTGCTCCGTGATCGAGGATGAGGGGCTGCAGGCGGCCCACACTCTGGCCCATGAACTAGGTGAGATGTGCCGGGCCAGAGCCCACCGCGCTGCATCAGAGGGAACTGCCCCTTCCAGACCAGGTAGCCCAGGTCCCAAGGAATACGCAGCCCTCGCCCTGAGCAACGGTCTCCTTGTAATTCTGACAGAGCAAATGTTAACGTATACAAACAGATACCGTGCCCGATGTCGTTGCACGTAACTCCACTCCCACGCTGAGCACAAGGCCAACATACTAAAACCGTGTCCTGGACCGTCATCCAAGGTCTCCTGGAGAATGCCACAGCACGAGACAGATGGGCGGGGGGATTCCTGATACTGAGCACAGCAGGGCAGTAAGCGTCTGGGGGAAGTGAGTCGCACAGAGTGTCACGTAGGACAGTTGGAACAGAGGCAAACGGAATTCAGGACAGGCTGAGGCAGGGGGAAAACGGGTGTCAGTGCTCCTCGGTCATCTGAGAGAGCTTTCTGGAAGAGAGGAGCCCAGGGGGACGCCGGAAACAACATCTTCAGAGAGTAAGGGGTGGCCACCCCCACAAGGAGCTGGCGACTGGGCAGCACAGCGCACGCCTCCCCCGTGTGTCCCGCCTGCTGAGCCAGGTGGGCAGGACAGGGCGGGCAAGTGGACAGCAGCCTCTGTCCTCCCCCAGGGCACGTGCTCAGCATGCCCCATGACGACTCCAAGCCCTGCACGCGGCTCTTCGGGCCCATGGGCAAGCACCACATGATGGCGCCACTCTTCGTCCACCTGAACAAGACGCTGCCCTGGTCTCCCTGCAGCGCCATGTACCTCACGGAGCTCCTGGACGGCGGACACGGTAGGCACCGCCTGGCCCCTGCCCTGCTTCTCCCCGTCCCACTGTGCCTTCTCACAGAGCTCTTAGACGTGTGTCCAGGAGGTTGTCCCACCCGGCCCCCCATGCCGTGGCATTCAGCCAGCCCTCAGAGCCTGCTCTCCCTTGCCCCATCCTCCAGCAGCTGAGTTCTGGGCTAGTTTAGATCATTAGTCACGAGGCAGGTGGACTCAGTCCAAGAAGGTTGTCTGGACGAGGGGGTGCGAAGGGAGCTCGCAGGACCAGAAGAACGTAGCGCAGAGGAGAATCGCGCGGTAGCTCAGCAGTGGCAGGGGCAGCGGACGCATCACGGGGAAGCAAGAAGTGGGAGGGAGGTGCCCGGTCAGAGCAGCTGGGATTGCAGTTGGAGGAAGGCGGTGGAGCAAGCATTCTACAGTCTCCTCGTTGACAGAGGTGGGGACGCATAGGATACGAAAATAGTAGATTATTCAAACAGCAATATTTGGGCTTTATTTGCATGCCAGGGGTTTTAAAAGCACATTTACATCCCAATTATATTGTGCTGTGGGTTAATATCGTCAGCTGGCATTCACTGGGCACACACTGAATGTCGGGACAATGCATCCTAGACAGCCCAGGAAAGTCAGTCCTGCAAAAACTTGGCAACTGAGAGTCAAAAATTAGATAAGCTCTACTTAGATGACTGCTGACAGTTTTTAGGTGGAGGTCAGGGACGCCATGATGCCTATACGGTCACCCCAGTGGATCGAGAGGTCCCAGAGAGCTGAGCGGGGAGGCCCTGTCCTCATTCGTGCTCCTCTGCTTCCCCGTTTCTCAGGAGACTGCCTGCTCGACGCCCCCACCTCGGCCCTGCCCCTCCCCACAGACCTCCCAGGCCGCAGGCCCCTCTACGAGCTGGACCAACAGTGCAGGCAGATCTTTGGGCCGGGTTTCCGCCACTGCCCCAACACCTCTGCACAGGACATCTGCGCCCAGCTCTGGTGCCACACGGATGGGACCGAGCCCCTCTGCCACACCAAGAATGGCAGCCTGCCCTGGGCGGACGGCACGCCCTGTGGGCCTGGGCACCTCTGCTCGGAAGGCAGCTGTCTGCCTGAGGAGGTCGTGGAGAGGCCCAAGGTGAGAGACGCCGCTGGGGGGAGGAGAAGGAGAAGGGGGAGGTAGAAGGGAGGGGACAGAGGGCTGTCTTCGAGGGGGGAACCGCGCTCGAGGGTCAGGAACTAAGAGGCTTTGGGCCGGGCTGCAACACACGACTGCTAAGTAAAATCATCCGTCTTTTAACAAACCAAGGCGTGTGTGCCCACAAGTGAGGAGCACGGGGGGCTGAACTCACAGTCAGTGGGGTGGCACTGCTGTTGCTCCAGGTGTCCGGGGATGCCCCCTTGGATCTGCTCTGGGGCTGACTCAATGGCTCGTGCAGATTAGTGAGAGGCGTGAAGACAGGAATGGGGCACTCGTCACACAGAGCCACCGCGAATCCCACTACAAACAGAGCGACGTGGAATGGGAGCATTCCATCAGGAACTGAGCAAAAAGTATCCGTAGCCCACCCGTGTTAGAGCCGAACTCATAATTAGAGGGGAATGACAGCAATGGTGGGAATCCCATACTCAAATAGGAGGAGGGGACAGGGAATCAGAGCCACCTCCGACCAGGCAGACAAACTGGGCCCAGAAGACAGTGAACTTGCGAGAAAACGAAGGCAATGCCAGCGAGGGTTTTTAAATGATTGGCTTCTTTGCCCTGCTCTTACTACGTCCAAACTGCGAGGCTGCTCACATTTCTCTGACTGTGAATCACGGAGCCATCGCTAGGAAACAGCACCCGCGGAGCCGCACAGCCCGGGCCAGGCAGTGCTGCTTGCCAGGCGCCCGCCAAGGGCTGTCCTCAGGCTTCTGTACTGAGCCCAGGAGCCTGCCTGGGCCGGGTAAGCCGCGCACACTTGTCCTAAGCCTGAGCCGACGCAGGGTTCAGGGACTCCGCCTCCCTGTTCAGTCTCGTGACACGATACTGCCTGGAAAGCAGAGGGATCTGTCCACCCGTCCCCAGAGGCAGAGCCAGGCTAAATGCAGGGAGAGGTTGGCATGAAATGATCATGGGATGATGTTTGTCATCTATTTTTAAGGAGAGAAGACAGATCATAAAGTATTCTACATATACAGAATCATATCTTTGTAAAATAAAAGCACCACATCTGTGTGATTATGTATTCAGAACAAAAGTATGAAAGGATATTGGTAAAAACCATGTCACTGGTTTTATCTGGGTAGCAGTATTCTTAAGAAGTGTTCCCTTTTTTTTACATTTTCCTGTATTTTTTGTAAGAGCAAGTATTACTTTTATCATTGTTTTAATTAATTAATTAATTATTTTAGAGACTGAGTCTTGCTCTGTCACCCAAATGGAGTACAGTGGCATAATCATAGCTCACTGCAGCCTCGAATTCCTGGGCTAAAGCGATCC
>RJWJ010022190.1:0-27079 GCA_004363605.1 Indri indri | reverse complement strand
GTTAAAAGATAAAGTCTTGAAGAACTATGGGATTAGGTAAGGCATCTGAACCTATGAATCATAGATATTCCTGAGGGACTAGAAAAAATTAACTCAAGATGGATTAAAGTAAATGTAAGAGCTAAAACTATAAAATTTCTAAATGAAAACCTAGGGAAAAACTCTTCAGAACACTGACCTAGGCAAAGAATTCATGATTAAGACCTCAAAAGCAAGTGCAACAAAACCAGAAATAGACAAATGGGATTTAATTAAACTAAAAAGCTTCTGTACAGCAAAAGAAATAATCAACAGGCCAGGCGCAGTGGCTCACGCCTGTAATCCTGGCACTCTGGGAAGCCGAGGTGGGTGGATCGCTCAAGTCAGGAGTTTGAGACCAGCCTGAGCAAGAGCGAGACCCCATCTCTACTAAAAATAGAAAGAAATTATCTGGACAACTAAAAATATATATATATATATATAGAAAAAATTAGCTGGGCATGGTGGCGCATGCCTGTAGTCCCAGCTACTCGGGAGGTTGAGGCAGGAGGATCGCTTGAGCCCAGGAGTTTGAGGTTGCTGTGAGCTAGGCTGATGCCATGGCACTCTAGCCAGGGCAACAGAGCCAGACTCTGTCTCAAAAAAGAAAAAAAAAAAAAAAGAATCAACAGAGTGAATGGACAACCTACAGAAAGGAAGAAAATATTCACAAATTATGCATCTGACAAAGGACTAATAGCCAGAATCTACAAGGAACTCAAACAACTGAACAACATTAAATACTAAATAATCACATTAAAAAGTGGGCAAAGGACATGAAGACATTTTTCAAAAGAAGACACACAAATGGCCAAAAAGTATATGAAAAAATGTTCAACATCATTAATCATCAGAGAAATGCAAATCAAAACCTCAATGAGATACCATCTTATACCAGTCAGAATGGCTATTATTAAAAAGTCAAAAAAAAAAAAAAGATGTTGGCAAGGATTGAGAGAAAAGGGAAGGCTTGTACACTGTTGGTGGGAATGTAAATTAGTACAACCTGTATGGAGATCAGTATGGAGATTTCTCAAAGAAGTAAAAATAGAACTACCATTTGATCCAGCAATTCCACTACTGGGTATCTACCCAAAGGAGAAGAAATCATTATATGAAAAACATAACTGGACTAATATGTTTATCGCCACAAATTCACAATAGCAAGGATATGGAGTCAACCAAAGTGTTGATCAATAGATGACTGGCTGAAGAAAATGTGGTATATGTATACCATGGAATACTACTCAGCCATGAAAATGAATGAAATCATGTCTTTTGCAGCAATGTCAATGGAACTGGAGGCCATTATCTTAAGTTAAATAAATCAAAAACAGAATGTCAAATAACACATGTTGTCATAAGTGGGAGTTAAATAATGTGTACACATGGACATAGTGAGTGGAGAAATAGACACTGGAGACTCGATAGGGTAAGAGGGTGGGAGGACGGGGGAGTACAAAGGATGAAAAATTCCTTAATGGGTACAATGTACACTACTCCAGTGACGGTTACAGTATAAGCCCAGACTTTAAAACTAAACAGTATATCCATGTAACAAAACTGTACTTGTACCCCCTAAATATATAAAACATTTTAAAAATAAAATAAAAAAATCTAAAAGCCTCAGTGAGTTACTATTTCACTTTCACTAAGATCACTATAGTAAAAATGGTAAATAATAACAAGTGTTGGTGAGGTTGTGGGAAAATTAGAACCTTAATGCACTGCTGGTACAATTTTTTTTTTTTTTTTTGAGACAGAGTCTCACTCTGTTGCCTGGGCTAGAGTGAGTGCTGTGGCATCAGCCTTGCTCACAGCAACCTCAAACTCCTGGCCTCAGACGATCCTACTGCCTCAGCCTCCCGAGTAGCTGGGACTACAGGCATGCGCCACCATGCCCGGCTAATTTTTTTCTATATATATATTTTTAGTTGTCCAGATCATTTCTTTCCATTTTTTAGTAGAGACAAGGTCTCGCTCTTGGTCAGGCTGGTCTCAAACTCCTGACCGTGAGCAATCCGCCCGCCTCAGCCTCCCAGAGTGCTAGGATTACAGGGTGTGAGCCACCACACCCGGCCTGAGGGTACAATTTTAAAATGGTGCAGCAGCTTTGTTGTGTGACAATTCCTTAAAAGTTTAAATACAGAGTTACCACATGACATAGCATTTCTACTCTGAGGTATATACTCAAGAGAAATGGAAACATATATCCACACAAATACTTGGGTACAAATGTTAATTCCAGCATTATTCATAATAGCCAATAAGCAGAAACATTCTAAATGTCCATCAACTGCTGAATGGGTAAACACAATGTGCCATATTGATACAATGGAATATTAATCTGCCAGAAAAATAACTGAAGTGCTGATTCATGCTACAATGTGAATAAACCTCGAAAGCATCATGTTCATGAAAGAAGCCAGTCACAAAGAACCTTGTATTGTATGATTCCGCTTATATGAAATGTCTAGAATAGAAAAATCTATAGAGATAGAATGCAGATTAGTGATTACTCATGGCCCAGATGGGGGAATTGAGAGAAATTGGGAGCTAATGAATATGGATTTTCTTTTTGGGGTGATAAAATGTTCTAAAGTTTGTTTTGGTTATGGTTGTACAACTCCATGTATATACTAAAAACCATTGAAACATACACCTTCAAAATATTGATTCAAAATGGATTATGGACTTATATGTAAAATACAAAATCAGAAAACTTTAAGAAAATATCACAGATGAAAATTTTTGTGATCTTGGAGTAGCCAAAGAGGTCTTATAGTTGACACCAAAAGTATAATACCGAAAAGAAAAAAATTGCTAAATTGATCCTCTTTAAAATTAAAAGCTTTTGCTCCATTGAAAGGATAAAAAGACAAACTACAAACTGGAAGAAAAAAATTTTAAACCACATATATGGCAAAGGGCTTCTATGTACAATATATAAAGAGCTCTCAAAATTCCATGATAAAAATATTAATTCAATTATAAAATGGGCATAGGACATAAATAGACACTTCACCAAAGATGATACGCAGATGGCACATAAACACATGAAGAGATGTTCAGCATAATTAGCCATTAGGGAAATGCAAATTAAAACCAAAATTAGATATCGCTATACACCTATCAGAGTAGCTAAAATAAATAATAGTTGTAACACCAAGATGCTGACAAGGATGTGGAGAAACTATCACTCATACATTGCTGGTAAGAATGCAAAATGGTATAACTACTCTGGAAAACAGTTTGGCAGTTTCTCTTTTTAAATTTATTTTTAATCTTTATGGATACATAATAGTTGTACATATTTATGGGGTTCCTGTGATATTTTGATGCAAGCATACAATATGTAATAATCAAAGCTGGGTAATTGGGATATCCATCACCTCAAATATTGTTGGGAAATTCCAAATCTTCTCTTTCAGCTATTTTGAAATATACAATAAATTGTTAACTAGAAGGAGGAGCCAAAATGGCAGGCCAGAGACACCACCAGCCAGAGTGTCTCAGTAAGAAGGAAGAAATTTTAGATTAAAGAGATAAAAACAAAGAGACAAACATAGACTGGATGAGGGTCTGAAGGAAAGGTGCCTGAACCTATAGGAGATGCCATGGGAAGAGGTTGTGGAGCAGAACTGGAAGGAGAAAGGTATCAGTAGAGATTAAGCCCTGAGATGCTTGGAGACCAGCAAGAAGGGTAGGTGGGGTGGTTAATTTTTCCCTCCCTAACATCTTGGACTGCTGATGGGCTCCTGAGCTGCTGGAGAGACCTTCTGCTCACACGAGCCCAGAGACTGCTGCTCCCAATGACCAGGGCAATCCTTGCAGACAGGGCACCAGGCTCCCAGCCCCACTGGGGCACCTCCAGCCCTATAGACCCCAACCAGACAGCAGGAGCCATATTGCTTCTCTACCCACCGGGTGCCTTTGTCCACCCCAGGGGGCTTCAACTCCTCAGGTTCTGTGTTGCTCATCCCCACACAGACATTTCCCAACTCCAGCCCAGACTGCGAGAACCACAGGGGTCCAGAGGGTCCAAGCTGATCTGTGTGACTCCAGAGCTCCATCATTGTGGGCAGACTGCCTCCCAGAGAGATGGTCGGGGACAACCAGAGTGAGGACTCTCCTCCACCCAGACTCTCTCTCCCCTTCCCCTCCCCCACCTGTGGCTGTCAAGAGAGACAATTGAGCTGGCAGATGGAGGCTACCACAGGGAATGGGGCTCAGACCTTTCCTTTTGGGGTCCTGCAGCAAACTAAGGGATGCTCAGACTGTGAGCTCCCTGCTCACTGGCCCTCCTGGTGCTGCTTGCCTGGTGACTCCATCAGAGCAAGGCATGCCCCAAGGCAGAAGGACATTGAACCAGCTTGCGCACCCTGAGGGACTCAGGACCAGCATCCTTCTCCCTGGCATGGTCAGGGATTGATCTCCAGGCCAGATCCTGTATACCCAGGTTTCGATGACATTGCCCGGGGGCACGGAGGGGATGTTTGTGAATTAATCTCAGGAGGTGTGGGTGCCTGCAGGGGCAGATTCACAGGGAGAGTGAAGTGTGGGTCCTAACTGAGGTATGCTCATGGGGCACCTCTCCTCTCATGGTAGGGCTGGGCTCCCAGCTCAGGCTGGGATCCTGGGCAGGGAACCTCTCAACCCACATCACAGTCATGGGGGAGCTTGGCTGGCTTGAGGTCCTGCCTGATGGCAGAGGCCTAGGAGAAAACATGGAATAGGGGAGGGTGGAAAGGAGCAAGGCCTGCCACAGACTACCAGATTGTGAGTCTCAGCACTATCTCCACACACAGACTTTCTGGTTGAGTAGAGTCACTTTATCCCCTCCCTGGCAGCTTTCCCCAGAGGTGGGGAGAAGATCTTTGACCTCTACCAATGTAGATCCCTTTCCAGCATTTGTGGAGCTTGAAGGCAAGCTCACCCAACCCAGCCCCACCCAACCTAATTCTCCCAACTGCTTCTGCTGTGGTGGAGAATGAGGACTCACCTGGAAGTTCCAGGGCCCTGCCCACCAACTGGGGCATTAGAGTGCTTCTCCTGAGGAACTAGAGCTGCTCCAGGACTCCAAAACAACGTTGCAGCTTGTTCCTCCCCTTAACGGCCACCTACTGACAGGGAGGTCAATTTGCACACCCTTTTACTGCATTTGCTGACTCATCACACAGGGTGTGGTCAATTCTCACCCACAAGCACCACCTACTGGCTCACAGATTACTCCGGGCATGTCACTATCTAAACAAAAGAAAATCTGAATGAAGCAACAATTGCTCCAGATGAGAAGGAATCAGTGAAAGCACTCCAGAAGTATGAAGAATCAAAGCAAAAGAATACCCCCAAAAGGAAACAACAGCTCTCTAGCAATGGATACCAGACAAAATCAGAATATTGAAATGACAGACGAAGAGTTTTGAACATGGATTGTAAGGAAGTTCAATGAAATGCAAGATAAAATAGAAACCCAATGCAAAGAAACTGCAAAGACAATGCAGAAAATGATTTTAAAAACTAATGAAAGAAATTGAAATAATAAAGAAAAATCCAACAGAACTTCTGGAAATGAAAAATTCATTCAAGGAAGTATAAAACATAGTGGAAATTTTTAAGAATAGGTTAGATCAGGCAGAAGAAAGAATCTTAGAGCATGAAAATGCCTTTCAATTAAACAAGTCAATCATAGAGATAGAGCAGAGAAATAAGGGGAATGACCAAAGCCTACAAGAAATATGAGATTATGTGAAGAGGCATAACATAAGAATCATAGGTGTCCCTGAGGATGAAGAAGAAAATACACAAGGGTTAGAAAATCTACTTGAGGGAATAACTGAAGAAATTGCCCTGACCTTGACAGAAATCTACATATCTATACAAGAAGCTCAAAGGACTTCTGGGAGATTCATCATAAAGAGGCAAACACCCTGACACATAGCCATCAGACCGGCAAAAATAAACATGGAAGCAGCTCTCCTATGAGTGGTAATATGAAAGCATCATGTAACTTACAAAGGAAAACCCATCAGACTAACTTCAGAATTCTCAACTGAGACCTTACAAGCCAGAAGGGATTGGGGGCCCCATTCTCAGTCTTTACAAACAGAATAATGGCTGGCCTAGAATTTCGTATACTGCCAAACTAAGTTTTGTCTATGAGGGGGAAATAAAGACTTTCTCAGATAAGCAAACACTGATAGAATTTGTCACGACAAGACCTGCCCTGCAGGAAGTACTCAGAACTGCATTATACATGAAGCAGCATGATAGACACACACCAGTGTAAAATAACCCAAAAGCTAAAGGTCAAAGGCCAGATACCACAATAACTCAAGAGATAAAACAAAGGAACAAAGTTCTACTCAACACAATTAAAAGAAATACACCTGACTTATCAATTCTTTCAACAAATGTCAATGGCTTGAACACGCCACTGAAGAGACATAGGCTGGATGAATGTATACATATTATAAATACAAGCAAAGTTTCTACTGTCTCCAGAAAACACATCTAACCCACAAGGAGTCATTGAGACTCAAGGTGAAGGGATAGAAAACAATGGTCCACACAAATAGAAAATAAAAGAAAGCTGATGTAGCAGTTCTTATATCAGATAACATAGTTTTCAAATCAACAAAAGTAATACAAAACAAGGATGGTCATTATACAATTCTAAAGGGAACAATTCAACAAGAAGACAATTCTAAATATTTACGCACCTAACACAGGTACACCCAGATTCATAAAGCAAATCCTACTTGATCTAAACAAAATGATAAATAGCAGCACCATAATATCTGGGGACTTCAACATCCCTCTGACAGAACAGGACAGATCCTCCAAACAGAAAATAAACAAAGAAACAAGGGGCCTAACAGACATTTACAAACATTCTACCCAAAAAACATGGAATATATGTTTTTCTCATCAGCTCCTGGGACATTGTCTAAGATTGATCACAACCTAAGACAAAACATGTCTCAACAAATTTAACAAAATAGAAATCATACCATGCATTTTCACACACCACAGTGGAAAAAAATTAGAAATCAACTCCAACAGAAATACTCATCTCTACACAAAGTCATGGAAACTATTAATAAAAAACCTACTGCTGAATGATAGTCGGGTGAAGGAGGAAGTTAAGATGGAAATAAAAAGATTCTTTGAACTAAATGATAAAGGGGACACAGTTATAAAATCTGTGGGATTTTGATAAATCCCACAGGTAAAGCGGTCTTGAGAGGAAAATTCATAGTCATAAATGCTTATATCCAAAAGACAGAGAAATCACAAATCAACAATCTAATGAATCATCTCAAAGAACTGGAAAAGGATGAGCAATCTAATCCCAAACCAAGAAGAACAAAAGAAATAACTAAGATTAGAACAGAACTAAAGGAAATTGAAAACAAAAGAACTATACAGAAGATTAATGAAACAAAAAGTTGGTTCTTTGAAAAGATAAACAAAATTGACACACCTGCCACTAGATTAACCAGAAGCAGAAAAGAAAGAACTCTAATAAGCTCAATCAGGAATGAAAAAGAAGAACTCACAACTGATACCATGGAAATACAAAATATCATCTCTGAATACTATAAAAATCTCTATGCACATAAACTTGAAAACATAAAGGAAATGGAAAAATTCTTACAAACACACAGCTTCCCTCAGCTCACCTAGGAAGAAATAGAATTCCTAAACAGACCAATATCAAGTATCAAAATTGAAGCAGCAATAAAAATCTTCCAAAAAACCAGTCCCAGACCAGATGGTTTCACACCCGAATTTTACGAGTCCTACAAAGAAAAACTGATACCTATCCTGCAGAAATTATTTCACAACTTCGAGAAGAAAGGAATCCTCCCCAACACATTTTATGAAATGAACGTCACCTTGATACCAAAGCCAGAAAAGCACTCAACAGAAAAAGAAAACTACAGAATATTCCTTATGAATATAGATGCAAAATCTCAATAAAATCCTAGCAATCCGAATTCAGCCATTCATCAAAAAAGATAATCCATCACTACCAGTGGGCTTTATGCTAGAGATGCAGGGATGGTTCAACATATGCAAGCTTATAAATGTAATTCACCCCATAAGTAGAGGTAAAAACAAAGACCATATGATCCTCTTAATAGATGGAGAAAAATCATTTGACAGAATTCAGCACGCTTTTATGATAAGAACACTTAACGAAACAGGCATAGACAGGACTTACCTTAAAATGATAAAAGTCATATATGACAAACCCACAGTCAACATCATACTGAATGGGAAAAAATTGAAAGCCTTCCTGCTTAGAACTGGAACCAGACAAGGTTGCCCTCTATCATCATTTCTATTCAACATAGTGCTAGAAGTCTTAGCCAGAGCAATCAGACAAGAGAAGGAAATCAAGGGTATCCAAATGAGGGCATAAGAGGTCAAACTATCACTCCTTGCTGATGGTATAATCTAGAAAACCCCAAAGATTCTGCCAAGAGACAACTGGGATTGATAAATAAACTCAGCAAAGTGTCAGGTTACAAAATCAATGTACACAAATCAGTAGCCATCTATATGCCAACAACAGTCATGCTGAGAGCCAGATCAAAGACTCAGTATCTTTCACAATAGCAACAAAGAAAATAAAATTCCAAGGAATATATTTAACTAAGCAGGTGAAAGATCTCTATAGGGAGAACAATGAAACACTAAGGAAGGAACTAGCAGATGACGTAAACATATGAAAAACCATACCATGCTCATGGACTGGCAGAATCAATATTGTTAAAATGTCTATACTATCCAAAGTGATCTACAGATTCAATGCAATCCCTATTAAAATACTAACATCATTTTTCTTAGATTTAGAAGAAATAATTCTACACTTTGTATGGAACCAGAGGAGACCTTGTGTAGCCATTGTAACCTTAAGCAAAAAGAATAAACTGAGAGACATCAATTTACCAGACTTCAAGCTATACTATAAGGCTATAGTAACCAAAACATCATGGTACTGGCACAAGAACAGAGACATAGACCAATGGAACAGAACTGAGAACCCAGATATAAAACCATCCTCATATAATCACCTGATCTTTGACAAAGTAGACAAATACATACACTGGGGAAAAGAATCCCTATTCAATAAATGGTGCAGGGAAAACCTGACAGCCACATTTAGAAGATTGAAACAGGATCTGCGCCGCTCACCACTCACAAAAATCAACTCATGATGGCTAACAGACTTAAACCTAAGGCATGAAACTATAAGAATTCTAGAAGAAAATGTTGGAAAAACTCTTACAGACATCAGCCTAAGCTAAGAATTTATGAAGAAGACCCCCAAAGCAATCACAGGAACAACAAAAATAAATAAATGGGACCTGATCAAATTAAAAAGCTTCTGCACAGCCAAGGAAACTATCATTAGAGTGAATAGACAAGCTACAGAATGGGAGAAAATATTTGCATGCTATACATCTGATAAATGGCTGATAACTAGAATCTATATACAACTCAGGAAAATCACCAAGAAAAAATTGAACAACCCATTAAAAAGTGGGCAAAGGACATGAACAAAAACTTTTCAAAAGATAGACTAATGGCCAATAAGCATATGAAAAAATGCTCAACATTTCTAATCATCAGGGAAATGCAAATAAAATGTGATATATGTATACCATGGAGTGCTATTCAGCTATAAGAAGCAATGGTGATATAGCACTTCTTGTATTTTCCTGGATAGAACTGGAACCCATTCTACTAAGTGAAGTATCCCAAGAATGGAAAAATAAGCACCACATGTACTTACCATCAAATTGATTTCACTGATCAACACCTAAGTGCATATATAGGAATAACATTTATCAGGCGTCAGGCAGATGGGAGGGGGGAGGAGGAGATGGGTCTATACATACATAATGAGTGCAATGCGCACCATCTGCAGGATGGACACACTTGAAGCTCTGACTCGGCGGGGAGGGGAGGGCAAGGGCAATATACATAACCTAAACATTTGTATCCCCGTAATGTGCTGAAATGAAAAAAAAAAAGAAAATTAGAATGTACAATAAACATTTAAATAACAAAAAAAAACCCACAATGATATATCACTTAAGTTCAGTGAGAATGGCTTTTATCAAAAAGTCCCAAAACAACAAATGTTGGCGTGGATGCGGAGAGATAGGAACACTCATACACTGCTGTTGGGACTACAAAGTAGTACAACTTCTATGGAAAGCAGTATGGAGATGCCTCAAAGGACTAAAACTAGACCTACCATTTATTCCAGCAATTCCACTACTGGGTATTTACCCAATGGAAAAAAGACATTCTATAAAAAAGATACCTGCACTCAAATGTTTATAGCAGCATGATTCACAATTGCAAAGATGTGGAAACAACCCAAATGCCCATCAATATATGAGTGGATTAATGAAATGTGGTATACGTATACTGTGGAGTACTACTCAGCCATAAAAAAATGGTGAACTACATTTTGTATCATCTTGGATGGAGCTGGAGCTCATTCTTCTAAGTGAAGTATCACAAAAATGAAAAAACAAACACCACATGTGCTTGCCATTAAATTTGTACTAATCGATCAAAACTTACGTGTGCATATAGAAATAACATTCATCAGGTGTCAGGCATGTGGGAAGGAGGGTGTAGGGATGGGTATACTCACACATAACCGGTGTGTTGTGCACTGTCTGGGGAATGGGCAAGCTTGTAGTACTGACTCCGGCAGTGCAAAGGCAATTTATGTAACTGAAGTGTTTGCACCCCATAATATTCTTTAAAAAATTGCAAAAAAAAGCAATACTATATTTTCAGTAACTGTTTATTCATTTATGTTTGAGATGGGTTTTGTCTTTATTTTTTATCCACAGTGCCAAACGCAGTGCCCACTTTATTGATATTACACATTTTTCTTTTGAGCTCAAATGGCTTAGCAAATATGCACATCTTATCAAATAATATTTACCTTCCTATTTACCTTTCCTGGTTTTCCTCATTCGTTTGTGTGGATTCATGTGACATCATTTTCCCATTTTAGTATGGTTTTGTTACCACCCTCAAAAATAATATTGTTAACTGCAATCCCTGTATTGTGCTACCAAACGCTAGTTCTTATTCCTTTTATCTAACTGTATTTTGTACCCATTAACCAGCCCCTTTTAATCCGTCCTCCCCACTACTTCCAAGAGTATACATTGGGGAAAGGACAGTCTCTTTAATAAATGGCGCTGGAAAAACTGGATACCCATATGCAGAAATACGAGTCTAGACCCCTGTCTCTCATCATACACAGAAATCAAACAAAAATGGATTTAAAGACTTAAATGTAAGACCTGAAATGATGAAACTACAGTTTGGCAGTTTCTTGAAAGAAAATGCAATTACCATATGACTCAGCAATCACATTCATAACATGAAAGCTTGAGTTCACATACCCTGTACATGAATGTAATTAGCCTCAAACTGGAAAATAACCCAGATATCTTTCAATGGTTGAATGGTTAAACAAATGCTAGTGCATTCATAACACTGAATACAACTCAGCAATAAAAGCAATGGACTATACATATAACAACTTTGATGAATGTCTAGAGAATTACACTAAGTAGAAAAAAAAGCCAATCCCATATGTTTACATACTGTATGATTCTAGTTATATAACATTTTGAAAAGATAAAATTTTAGAAATGAAGAACAAATTAGTCATTGCCAGGGGTCAAGGGTTGGTGAGCAGACGTAGGTAGTAGATGTGTCTATAAAATGGCAACAGGATAAATCTCTGTGCCGGTGGAACCGTTCTCTATCTGGACTGTACCAATGTCAACATCCTCATTGTAATATTGTAGTTTTGAAAGATGTTAGCATTGGAGGGAACTGGGTAAAGGGTACACAGGATCTCTCTGTATTATTTCTTATAACTGCATGTATATGCAAAATATTTTGACATATATGTCAAAGCAAAAAGTTTAAATAAAAAAGATGCAAGATGTTGACCATTGTACATGCAAATGGAATGAATTGTAGGAACATTTCTCCAAGGCAAAGAGCAAATCCTGTGACATAGTTTGAAAAGTTCCTTGCTTGTGCAGTCAACAGTAAACTACAAGAGGAGGGAATGACATTGTTGAAATATGGGAATGTTTGCCTACATGGAGTTGACCTGCATCACTGTGAGTATGTGGTGGTCTGATGGTAGTTAGGGAAAAAGCCAGGGTTCAGTTTTGAAATTTGGAGACCCACCTGAGGGAATCATATAATCCTATTTTAGTCTGCACAACATCAAAGGGACTAGTGGGCAGTGGTGTGAGTGTGAACTCTGGATGCTAATCTTTCCATACTTCTCTTATAGCTCACCAAGAATAAGATTATCAACCTCAATAGTATTCCACATAGATGAAACTTGGGGAAAACCTGCCTGAGAGCACGCATTCCAGCAGGTAGAGAAGAGGTGATCAAATTTAAAGGTTGGAAGAACCACCTCACACTCCCATTTGGTGGACATGTTTCCGGTGACTTCAAATATAAACCTGTATTGTTTACTCACTTTGGACTAACATGCAATTAACCATAGGAACAGTCTTCCGGGTCCTTGCCCATTCATAAGGAGAGCCATTTCTCTGCTTCATGGGTTTAGAGACATAATCTCCTACAAGGTTTGTTTCTAAACAAACCACAAACTGCCAATCTTTACAATCCTCAAATTCTCCAACTTTAGTTAGCACTCAAGAGAGTAAGTTGGCTGTGGAGAGAGAAAGTGAGAACCTTTCTGGGAAAAAAACAAAAGCCCCTAAATGACAAGAGAGCTTTCCAGAATGAGAAACCGTAGTTGCAACATGGGTCTGGGCTCAATCCAGGCCTCTGCTGATGTGGGGCTACAGATACAGAACCTAGAATTCCTGACACAGCTACTTTTTCTCCAAACCCACTGTGAGTGCTCTCCAGCTTTGTGGGAGAGTTATCTTAGACATCACTGAAAAAGGAGAAATCTACAAACATTTTGCTGGGCTGGAAAGAAAGGTTTTTGGCAATAGGAGATTTGGCTCAAGCAAGGAAAAAAAATGCCTTAGACACTTCTTTGTCATCTCATAGGACTTTTGACAGAGGTTTGGAGTCCTGCTCAGTATTAAGAAATAAAAAGGGGACAAAGACCTTCCCCCATCCTGGATATAGGCCTTCTCAGTGCCAAATGACACAAAAGCTCTCTTCCCTCAATTTTAAAAATGTGCTTCTCCCACTGAGATGAAATTCAGTTAGGTAACTTATATTTCTTTTAGAGATTGTGGTAGTGACTGTGATATCACCGATAATAACTATGTAGGGTAGTATTTTCTAAAGATACTTTGAGTAAAATGTGTCCGATGTCAAATAAGTTTGTGAAAGGCTGTATTATTTACTTTTTAAATAGCAAATTAAAGGCTGGGAGAGGTACATCATTAAGAATACTCTGTAACTTGGTATCAATAAAAAAACTATTATTGAAAAAACAATACTGTGTAAATTTGTTTAATTGGCTTGTCAAAAACTTATTTGATCACACAACCCTGTCAAGGTATAATTCTCAAAAAGTTAAAAATCATGACAATAATACAAGCACAGTGAGCCTATGTCAAAAATTTATTTAACTCAAAGATTTATTTAACTTGTTTATGAGGGTATCAGTGGAATGGTAAAGCTGTTTCAAAGAAGGATCTGAGAAACTACTATATACACTGAAAGAAAGAATGCTGAAATAAGATTTCTAAATTGCTGAAATACAAAACAGGTGAATGTCCTATGTGGCAATAGAACTAATTGTTGGGGTTATTTTTTTCACTGGACAGAAATTATTTGCATTTCTACTAAGCAAAAATCATCAGCAACTTCTACAAGTTAACATGTAACCATACAGAATCTTTGCCTTAATCAACGGCAATTAGTCAGTTAAACAATGGTATGTTCCTCTAGAACAATGGTTCTCAAAGTATGCTCCTTAGACTAGCAGCACCAGAATCACTTGGGATCTTGTCACAAATGCAATTTCTTAAGCCCCACTCAAGACCTACCGAATCAGAAACTCTGGGATAGGGCACAGGACTCTGTGTTTTAACAAGCCCTCTAGGGGATTCTGAGAGTTTGAGAATCTAGAGATTCTAGATTATCATCCAGAGAATCTATAGAATTAATCCTCAAGCACTATGAGTATATTGCCAATACTTCAACATGACTTTACAAAGATATGCAGTCATCCTTTTGCCTGTTTCCAAATTTTGGATAAATTTTCTTAGCCCACTTTTGAGTATCACACTTTGGAAATGGGAATGTACAATAAATAAAAACTATCCAGAGGTTTAGAAAAAGGAAGAAACTTTGTTATTTTTGATTTTATCCTACTTCAAGTAACAGTTAAAGTTACACCTTATCCACATTCTAACTCTTTTAGTCCTCCCAAATCTCTCTCCTCCTTGAACATCTATAGACTTTAAATTTATAGTTTAAACATTAGTTTAACACAGTGCTAATAGCTTTATGTGTGTTAATTTAACCCCCCCCCAATTGAAAACTATATTAAGGAAGCAATTGTGACTTAAGCCTCTCTTCCAATCAAAACTTTAATATAGTCAGAGAATCATAGATTCAAGATTGGAAGGTAATTTAAACATCAACTTATCTGGCTGAGTATACAATATTAGATAGAATTCCCTTCTCATCTGCAGTAGGCAGAAGTCTTAAGATGGTGCCCCTGAATTCCCGCCCCTCCCCCCACCCCCCGGTGTAACACCCTGCATAATCACTGGGCAGCAAATACGATGGATTTTACTCCCATGATTAGGTTATGTTATATGACACAATTGACCTTAAGACAGAGAGATTATCAAGGTGGCCTGACCTAATCACATGAGCTCATTAAAAGCAGCTTCCTCTGACTGGTCACAGAAGAGGCGGTCAGAGGCTCAAAGCACAAGGATTCAACATACCATTGCTTGCCTAAAGATGGAGGGGGCCACATGACAAGGAATGCGGACAGCCTCTAGGAGCTGATAGCAACCCCCAGGTGAAAACAAGCAAGGAGATGGAGACCTCAATCCTACAACCACAAGGAACTGAATTCTTCCAACAAAAACGATCTTTGAAGTGAATTTTTCGCTAGAACCTCCAGATGAGAATTCAACCTGACTACCACCTTATTTCAGTCTTGTGATATCATGAGAAGACAATCAATCATGCTCTGCTGGACTTCTGACCTACATAATTGTAAGCTAATAACTATATGTTAGTTTAAGCTGCTACAGTTATAGTAATTTGTTATGCAGCAATAGAAAACGAATATGTCACTTTCCTAAGAGGTAAGTTAGTTTCTTCTTGAACACTTGGGGCAATAAGAAACTCGCTCTCTATACCCCAGGGCCACCTGCACCCTTCACTACTATAAGACTCATTCCAACTTTGGACAGCTCTGACTTTTAGAGAGTGCTTGGTCATACTGAGCATCCACCCATCGATTTACCCTTTACCCCTTACAGCCATGCAATACAAGTCTGAGCTCATGTACATTCGTACAAACATCCTTCCTTGTGCTGGTTCTGTCAGATAGTGATTTAAGCCCCATAAAATCCTGGGTAGTAGGTTCCACAGTACCCAGGGTGGGCTATCTTGACTCAAAGATCCCATCTAGCTTTCAAGCGTGTGTTCATTCAAATACACTACATTTTACACCAGAGAAATTTGTCATCATTATCCTGCCTCTGTATGGAACATCAGAATAAGCTAGGTTGTGCTAGAGAAAGCATCTGCAAACGTTTTCTGGCTTTGAGGGCCATACAGTCCCTGTCACAACTACTCTGTCATGGTAGTGAGAAAGCAGCCTTAGACAATGTGTAAACGAATGGGCAGATTTGTGTTCTAATAAAACTTTATTTATAAAACAGGCTACAGGCTGGCTTTGGCCCACAGACTGTATGTAGTTGGCTACCTTTGCTCTAGAGTATTTTACATCAGCAATTAAATGCACAGCCTAGAAGTGGCATATATCCCTTTAACTGACAACTCATTGGCCAGAATTAAACATGTGGCCCATCCCAACTACAGGGAACAGGGACATATAATCTTCCTATGATGGCAAAAGAAGAGTTATAAACACGTGGTGAATAATATGAATGACTGCCACGGAGGGCATGCAGTAAAGATACACGTTTTCATGCCTGTCTTCTCCACTACCAAGTGGACCTTGTCTTATATACAGAGCAAAACAGATGTAGCAGGTGTGCATAAATATATCTGATTGATTGATAAGGGAAAAGAGAGAAGCAAAAGAAAAGGAAAGGACTTACAAACAGGCCAATGGAGTGATAATGGGGGAAGGGATTATCATTGTTGGCAGTGGTGATATTTATGGCAATTACATTGTTAACATAAGTAGTGGTGATGTTTCTAATAGAGCAATCTATATTCCTATATTCACATTCCATTCACTCCTCAACTCATTTCAATCTGGCTTCTTCCTCCAACCCCCAATTCCCTGACACTATTCCTGCTAGCATCACGAGAGGTTCCCTATTTGCCAAACTCAACAGACATGTTGCTTAATCCTTATTTTACCAAACTTCTCTGCTGTATGTGAAACCACCAAATGTTATCTCCCACGAATTTTCAACTGCATAGAACGCTGTGCAACAGTACTTCCATGGTTCTCCTCTGTATCTCTCCAACTCCATCATGCTCTAAACATCCCCTACTCTTCCAACTCCTTAAATATAAATGTTTTTTAGGACTTTATCCTCCTCCCTCTTCTCCTCTTCTCACTCTGCCACTATCACCTGGATGGTCTCACATACTCATATAGTTTCCACCACCACCTATAATGCTGTTGATTCCCGCACTTGTGTAGCCTATCCATGCTTCTTCCCAAGTTTCAGAATCATGTATACAACTTTTAGTGTCATGCTTCCACCAGGAAATACCATAGATATTTCAAATGCAACACCGCAGAAAATATACTCCTGGTTTGTATCTAAACCTGCTTCTCTTGGGTGACATATATCTCAGTGGTTGCAACACCATCTACACAGTCGTCTAGCTAGAAACCTGTGAGGTATTATGGATTCTTCCTTCCTACTCCAGTGCCCCAGTCAAATCAATCTCTCTGTTTAGCCTAAATATTTCTTTCTCTTTCTTCCTTTCCAGACTACTTCCCTGGACCATATTCTTATTAACTTTCACCTAGACTACCAAACATCTTTCTAACTTATCTCCTTAATTTCTTTGGTTTTGTTGTGAAATATTCCACATAGAAAACTATAGCAACAAATATAATGTGTACCCATGCATCTAACACCTAACTTGATTGAATTTTAGTTTGTTATAGTATTTGCATCTGATTTTTAAAGGAAGATGATGATAGATCTAGGAAAAGCCTCATGTGTTACCACCCCCCAATCTCATTTGCTTCCTTCTCTCCCTGGAGGTAATCAGCATTTTGAATTTAGAATTTGTCATTATCATGCAGGCTTTAGTTAAATTACTATGTTTGTATACATCCCTAGACCATCTACAGTAATATTTTTCAGGTGTTAAACTTTATATATAAATGGGACAAAACCACATGAATCTTTCTTAAAGTTGCTTTTGTTAGTTGGTAGTATGTGTTATTAATATAAAACACATTTGAAGGCAACATGAGGACTTCAGTTGGGTTTATATGTTGATATTTTATCTAGCAAACCTAATGAACCCTCCTATTTGTTTTAATAATTTATCTGCAGCTTCTCTTTAATTTTCTGTGCAGACTATCACAAGTAAATAGACTATCACTATTACTAATCTGCAAGCAAAGACAGTTTTTCTCTTTTAAATATAATTTGAATACACCTGATTTGGGGTTTCTTTTTTTTTTTTCCTTGTCTTTCTGAGTTAGTTAGTATCTTCAGTATAATGTCCAGAAGCATCTATTAATGCTTATTGAGATCCTGACTTTATTGGAGTATTTCAAAAGCATTATAATTAAATATGTTTGCTCTAGGCTTTAGATGAATACATTTGATTGTATTTTATCAAATACTTTTTTGGTTCTATTGACATGATCATATGATTGTGCTCTTTATTAGTGTGGTATATCACATTTACAGATTTTCTGATAATAAATTATTGTTTCATTTCTGGGATAAACTCTACTTGGTTGATGTCTCAAAATGTACCCAGGATTTGTTTTAATCAGGTATGGTAAGGTGATAGACACAGAGTCAGCTGCCTTTGAAAGAAGAGTTTATTACTTACAGTTCCCAAGAGGAGGGGACACATGATGCCACACAGAGCAACATGGGGAAGTACTAGGATCAGTCAGGAGCCAGAAGTGAGAGGGAAACCTGGGCAGAAGCCTTTATTGTGGTTTTTGTGGGAAGGAATAGTCAAGGCTAGGTAAACAGCTTAAGATTGGCTAGTTTGAATAACTTCAGCAGGCTTTAAGGTATAGGTGTGGTCCTTAGCTGTCCAGTACCTGGACCTGTGGTGATTTAGGGCAGGGAAAATAATGGCTTGGTGTTTACCAGTTAGATACAGTAGGCAGTTGGAGGTGTGGGCTTGGGGTTAGTTTGCTTGTGAAAGGTGCACTGGCAGGCAAGTTGTTTGCTATCTCTAGGAATTAGCTATCCCTGGGAGGGGCAGTCTCTCCAGGATTAGCAAGGCCCCAAGATGTCAAAGGATCATAAAATACAAACAATTTAAAAAACATGATCAATAAATTTGAGACGTTTTTATTTTGTTTTGTTTTGTTTTTAGTGCTGCTGGATTTTATGATAACATTTTCTTCATGAGACGGTTCTAGGATTTTCTTCTCTTATGTTTTCCTTTGTGAATTTTTTGTGTGTGTATATTTGAGAGAGAGAGAGAGAGAGAGAGAGAGATTGAAGAAGAGAGAGTATACACAAATAAATAAAATGTAAATAATTGGTGAATCTGGGCTAGTGGTTTACAGGCGTTCTTGTAATTTTCCTTTAAGTTAGAAATTATATCAAAATTAAAGGTTGAAGAAAGGAAGGAATCCCTAAGGGTCAAAAATGAAAAAGAAACCTACTCGATAAATAGGAATTAATGCCTTGGCTGCCCTAAAAGTATTACCTACATCAGTAAATAAAAGACTTGGGTATTAATAGTCACTTGGAGAGGCATCAAGCCTTGGGTCCTTGGGAGGCAAAGAGATGGAGACTACTGAATAAAACATGAGCTCTCAAAACTCTCTACTCTATTTGAATGTATAGACAGAACATAAATCTTCCAGTAAGAGTTAATGCCTGGGTCTGGGATTTGGGTGGGAAAAAAGTCTCCCTGTAGAATTTAAAACTGCAGGCCTGCCTTCATAGGGTTCAAATTTATACTACCTGAGTGGTAGACATTACTTGTGCTTTCCAACTTACAGTTGTCCTTTCCTTCTGGAACATCTGAAAAACTATACTTCCCAGCCCCTTTGTAGCTGGGCGGGGCCATGTGACTAGTTTTTGCCCATGGTCGCTTCTGGGCTGAGGAAGACAAAGCGACTTCACCACCCTTGAGCTCATTCTTCTTTTGCTGCAGAAATCTAGAATCCATGACAACATCATAAAACGGAAACAGGCTGGATCCCCCTGAGTCACTGCTTGGGGAGAGCTCTCTGAAGAAATGCCCCCCCCCCGAAGCAGATTTTTTATAAGCAAGAAACAGACATTTGTTGTCTTAAGCCACAGAGATTTCAGGATTGTTAAATCAATTCTCTCTCTCTCTCTCTCTCTCCCCCTATATACACACACGTGCACACACACACACACACACACAATTTATGAAGGAGAATATAAAAGAAGAAAATTCTACACCTATTTCATAAAGCAAAATCAAGAAATGTACCAAAGACAAAACAAAAGAAAATGAAAACATTTTAACTAAGTAAGGTTTATCCAGAAATGCAATGATAATTCATTATCAGAAAATCCATTAATGTGATATACCACACTAATAAATAAGATATAACCTAAATTCTCCTGACTAATACCCTGAGTGATACAAGAAATTCCTGGCTGAAAAATCAGTATAAATATTCTCACCACAAAGAAATAAGTATATGAGGTAATAGATATGTTAATTAGCCAAATTTGCTCATTCTACAATGTATACAAGTATTGAAGCATCCCATTGTACCCCATAAATATATACAACTATTATTTGTCAACAAAAGTAAAATCTTTTTGAAAAAGTGGAAATGAGGTCTCAGGTTGATTATACTTCTAGAGGCCTAGAAGAGAAAAATATAAGGTCTGTATGGTGGGTCCCATCCTCAAAACGGGTCTCAGATTTCCACCACAAAGATCCCCTCCCCTTCCACTAAGCATGAGCTCATAATAAAAAATTTCAATGGATACAAGAAAACAAGCCACCATCAATGGGAATCAGCATAAAAAACATGAAGAAGAATATTATTCTTTTGAACTTCATGTAATGGAATTACACCTAAGAATATTATATGTAATAAGAATATTAAATTGATTAAAGAAATCAAATAAGAAATTGAAACCCATGAAAAGGGAAATACTATTATCAAGGAAAAAGCTCAGAAAGATTTGAAAACCAGTGAAATAAAACTTTTAGAAATAAAAAATACAGCCCTTTAAATTAACAATTTAGTGGATATGTTAAACAACATACCAAACATAGCTGAAGAGAGTAATGCTGAATTGGAAAAAGAAATAAAATACGTAAAAGCAGAGTTAGGAGACATAGAGAATAGAATAAAAATGTTCACTATATCTCTAATAGAAGGTCTAAAAGAAGAGAATACAGAGCATGGAAGAGAGATAATATTTCAAAAAGAAATTCAGAAAACACAACCAGAGGCATCGTAGTGAAACTGCAGTACACCAAAGACAGACAGATTAAAGAATTTAACCTGGAAGGTAATGGAGAGCTGTATCCAGCTAAACTATCTTTCAAGATCAAGATCAAAAGAGATTTGTGGACAACACTGAATTTACTACTGACATATCATCAATGAAGAAATTTATAACTCGCGAACACTAAAATCCTGGATGCCTCCTTTTTCTGTCCCTCAACCTGGAACTCAGCACTTCTAAAACTTCAGCTTTACTGCTTTGCACTTCTGTTCCATTTTCTTATTTTCAGAGCTAGATGTATCTTTTTCTTTTTCATTTTTACATTTATCTCTCTCTGCTGTGTTTGGACCAGAAGGGTATATCAAACGTGAAATCACCATGTTATCCTGACTAGAAATCGCCCTATTTCTTTATACCTTCATTTTAACTTCCATATAACCTCCAGAATGATCTACCAGTGATTCTCAAACTACCTATGGTGAAGGACCAGTGTTGTGGTTTTTTAAAAATTTTCAGTAGATGATAGACCAATATTCTGTCAAAGTCAACTGATTACTCACTTGGATGTGTCAGCAATGTCAAATTGCTATAAAAGTTCTTAGGTACTCAATCTCAATTTCTGTACTTATTGCAGATCTACAGCACTGATGTGTGGACCACACTTTGAGTAGTAATAACACGACTAAAATTCAAATCTGAAAATGTCACTTAAAATTATCTAATGGATCTCCTACAACATCCTTTGTGACGTCTGTCTATCCAGTTGTTTCATCTTTTATCTTTGTCTGCCTCAAACATTAGACCCAGAAACAATTAAGTGTTTGCAGTTTCTTAATCATTAAGAATCATTGGAAGAGGTGAAGAAACAATCTCTGAGCTGAGCTTTCTGGAGCAAATTCCAAAGCAGACTGCGGAACTGGGCTACCAAGGAAGCTGCTGTTTTCTACAGCAGGAGGCTTCTAGCTCCAGAACCATATAGCCAGTGCCATAATTTAAAAGCTGCTACAATCAAGATATCATCCCTACTAGTGCCACTGCAGAACCACACCATACCTGCTATGATCTACATGAGAAAAATTGATACCCCACACCCTGCCTCTCAACCCTCAAGAAGCTAGTTGCTTGACATTGTGGCCTCTGTTAATGCTGCCTCAGAAAAACTCTGCCTTCCATATTTTACACAAGTGCATCTGGTTGGTTTAACCTTTTATACATGCAGAATCCTTGCTGCAAGGGAGTCTATGGAATGTAGATTTTAATTTTCCAGCCTCTGCAGCACAAAACGTTTGATTAGAGTTAGATGTTTAAGGGTCTTGTGTGTTTGAATATTATCCTGGAGTTTTGACAGTATTCTCTGCAGTGGAAATTTTTAAACAAGGAGCTTATATGAATCATTCGTGTTATTGTTCAAACAATAACTCTGGTAACCAAATTTCTCTAATGGGAAATAGAAAGGAAAACTAGAAAGTAGTTATGAGGCTGTCATACAAAAGCAGGTGAAAGAGGATAAGGACTTGAGCTGAGGCAGTGGAAAAGGGAAGGGAGCAGGGGATGCTACTTCAAGACATCACTTGGCAGAATAAACAGAACTTAGATGAAGCAATTAATAGAGAAGAATATTCATTCAGGTCGTATTCACATGTGATACCAAAATATTCAGAATTTTTCAATGAAAATTTCATCCATGAGCTAGATACATATAGTTATCTCATTATGTGGTTATAATAAAATGCTGAATATTTTGGTATTATCTTAGGTTTAGTTTATATTAACTTAGGAAAATTAATTCATAGTTCCAATCTGGTCATAATTTGATTAGTTGCCTAAGACAATTTCACTTCTTTCACAAAAATACAATGAGGTTGCTCTTTATTTATGATAAAGATGTATTGGTAACTTGATACTAACAATATGTTGCAAACACAAAAGGAGCCAAATGTGGTACTTTTACCACAAGTCTGACCACCATAAGGCACACAGACTGATCACAAAATCAAGCTAACAAACCTCTTTCAAGAACTGGAGTTTGGAAAATACTGTATACTGTGGCCCCTCTTGGAGAGTCACCACACATATTAACATATCAAAACCTCCAAAAAGTCATGCAGCAAAGAAACATGTTGAGTTTTGCTTAATCCAGCATTTTTCATCCCTACAAGACTATGAAAACCTTCATTATTAATTTATAAATGTATTAAATAGATTTCATAATATCTATTTATATTCTGTGAAAACAGTGTAAGTTATAATATATTTCGAGAAATGCAAGTTTGAAAAAACGGTCTCCAAACTTTTATTTTTTTATTTTATTTTATTTTTTTTTGAGACAGAGTCTCACTGTGTTGCCCGGGCTAGAGTGCCGTGGCGTCGTCCTAGCTCACAGCAACCTCAAACTCCTGGGCTCAAGCGATCTTCCTGCCTCAGCCTCCCGAGTAGCTGGGACTACAGGCATGCACCACCATGCCCGGCTAATTTTTTCCATATAGTTTTAGTTGTCCAGTTAATTCCTTTCTATTTCTAGTAGAGATGGGGTCTCGCTCTTGCTCAGGCTGGTCTCAAAATCCTGAGCTCAAACAATCCACCCGCCTTGGCCTCCCAGAGTGCTAGAATTACAGGCGTGAGCCACCGCGCCCAGCCCAAACTTTTAAATGATATACCTGCAAGTACTATTATACTTACATATTATATTTTACATATATTATGCAATCACTATTGTACTTAAGTATTTCATACATTGTATAACATACAAAACAGAAATTTAAAATGATGTAATATGAAATACTATTTTTAAAAATTTCTATTTATTTATGTATGGCATAAAACTTCTATATTAATATCAGACAAAGTAAATTTAAGAGCAAGGAAAATTACCAAGGATACAAGTTGACATTACATAATGATAAAAGGATCAATTCACTAAGAAGACATAAGAATTCTGAATGTATATACACCAAACAACAGAGCTTCAAAATACATGAAGCAAAACCTGACAGAATTGAAAGGAGAAATGAATAAATTCACAATTACAGGTGGAAACTTTTCAACACTCCTCTCTTCGTACTTGACAGAATGAGATACAGAAATTCAGCAAAGATAGAAAAGAATTGAAAAATAATATCAATCACCTGGACCTAATTGACATTAATTTATAGAAAATTTTACTCAATAACAGCAAATGGTAATTCTTTTCAAATGTATATCGAGCATTCACTAATATAGACTACTTCTTGGATAATAAAACAAACTTTAACAATTTTAAAAGAATTGAAATGTTACGAAGTATGTTCTTTGACAATAATGGAATTAAATTAGAAATTAATTACAGGAAGATATCTTGAAAATCCCCTAACTCTTAGAAATCAAGCAACAATCATTCTAAACAACAATTATTCTAAATAATCCATGGATCACAGACAAAGTCCCAAGAGAGATAAAAAAATATTTTGACTTGAACAAAAAATGAAAATACAACATAAAATTTGTGTGGTGCACCTGAAACAGTCTAAATACACCAATTAAAAGACAACAATTGCCAGATTGGATTAAAAAAAATCAAGACCCACCTATATACGGTCTATGATATCTATGATTATGGAGAAATGTATAGCATTAAATGCTTATATTAGTAAAGAAGAAGGGTCTCAAATCAGTAATTCAAGCTTCGACACTAAGAGACTGGAAAAAGAAGAGCAAAATAAGTATAGCAGCTCTGAATTTGTGTGGGTAGAAAAGATTTTTGCTGGGTGTGGTGGCTTACACCTATAATCCCAGCACTTTGGGAGGCTGAGGTAGGACAATCACTTAAGGCCAGGAGTTCGAGACCAGCCTAGGCAAAATAACAAAACCCCATCTCTAAAAAAGTTAAAAATAAAAAAATTAGCTAGGCGTGGTGGTATGTGCCTGTAGTCCTAGTTACTAGAAGGCTGAGGAAGGAGGATTGCCTGAGCTTCAGGAGTTTGAGGCTGCAGTGAGCTATGATCATACCACTGCACTCCAGCAGCAGACTGAGACCTTGTTTCAAAAAAAAAAAAAGGAGAAAAGATTTTCAAGGTTACTCATTTTCTTTCTTTCTTTCTTTCTTTTTTTTTTTTTTTTTTTTTTTAGACAGAGAATCACTCTGTCACTCCAGCTAGAGTGCTAGAGTGCAGTGGCATCAGCATAGCTCACTGCAACCTGAAACTCCTTGGCTCAAGTAATCCTCTTGCCTCAGCCTCCCAAGTAGCTGGGACTACAGACGTATGCCACCATGCCCAGCTAATTTTTTTTCTATTTTTTGGTAGAGACAGGGTCTCACTCTAGCTCAGGCTGGTCTTGAACTCCTGGGCTAAAGCGATCCTCCCACCTCAGCTTCCCAGAGTGCTAGGATTACAGGCATGAGCCACCGCACCTGGTCTTCGCTCATTTTGTTTCAATGTGTAGTACCAACATGCAGTTTCTACTTTGCAAGATAATATGATCTACCAGTCAAATCCACTTAACCAGTCTTACGTAAATTTTAAGACATTGAAATGGAACCAACAGATGATTGAGGATGCCTCTGTCAACCGGTCTGCATTATGATATCCTACTTTTCTCTGAAAAAACCATAAACAGTGGGCATGACACACAACAGCCTTCTATGCAGATACACTGAGTGAGGCCATCAGTATCAGTCTGTATATTAACTGCTGATTATGTTTAATTTCTTTCTTATTTTTTAAGAAAAAATATAATATTTTTCCCACACCCCAGTGGATCATCTCATGTACCCCAATTCAGAAACTTCTAGGCTAGAAAATAAGTGGCAAAAGGACCTAGTTAGGAAGCAATTTCACTTCTCAGATATTCCCCCAGAGTTCACCCATGGAAAAAAAAATACACTGATCCTAAAGTGAAACTATGTAAAAGGTAGCTATTTCTGAGGCTAAAATAATCCTTTGGAGAACACACTTCATTTTGTTAAGTTGTCAAGCAATAGGTCTCTATGTCTCCTTGTGTGTTGTTCTGTGACTATCTTCTAAAATACCACATTCCACTGTCAGCTTGACATTTAAACCAGCTGGCCTCACTCCACTGTCATCCATTATGTTGCATTGTTTTATGAGAAATGTGACTTCTCTGGCAGCAGACATGTTGATCCCAAGGAAACTATTTTTCACATTTTACTGTGTGTATTTTTGAAATATATTTATTTTAGACACAGAAGATGTAGCCTTGATACAACTGTTGGAATTTGTTCAAACAGTTAATAGATTTATACATGCTGCTGTATTCTCTCAAGGTGATTTCATTTGAAATATTTTTTAAAATAAAGTTTAAAACCCCATCTTTGTTGGCTCAGATGCTTGCAAGGGAGTTGGCTCATGATGCTTTCTCATTTGGAATAATCTGTTGCTAAGAGATTTGCATATGCTTAGGGATGACTTAAGATCATTGGTAGAAAATGTACTCAGAAAATAATCTATGAGTAGCCATTTTTTATACAAAGAATTTTAGTCAGGATCAGGTAGACTTGCAAAGAGAAAGTATCCTACTTTTCTAACAACAGTGGGAGCTCAAGTCTGAAATTTAAGCATAAGCAATCACTACCAGGATCAATTTGATTCAGTATGCAAGGTGACAGCGACCCTGTTAGAGCTTGAATTTTCCCTCTAAGTCCCAAATATTTGCCCTAATGAAGAATGAATAAGAAAGTGCAAATACTTAACAATTACGCACATTTATTATTATTATTATTATTATTTATCTCATAGTTTCTTTCTGTGGGTTAGAAATTCAAGCACAGCTTAACTGGGTCCTCTTCAGGGTGTTTCATGAGGCTGCAAACAAAGGTGTCAGCCAGGGCTGGGATCTGAAAACTCAGCTAGGAAGGAAACTACTTCTAAGCTCACTGCATGATTGTGGACAGGATTTCTTTTTGGATTGCTGGACTGAGGATCTCAGTTCCGTGCTGGCTATTAGCCAGAGGTCTCCCTCAGTTGTGTGCCACAGGTTCCTCCTAAGCAAGACACCTTGCCTCACCAAATCAAACAAAGGACATATTTTGATAACAAGATGGAAGGTACAATCTCTTATAATCTAATCACAAAAGTTCATTTCCTAAATTTGAGATAGTCTGTTGACTAGAAGCAAGTTACTCAAGGGAAAGTGATTACATAAGGTTGTGAATATAGAGACAAAGGAATATTTGGGGGTCATCTTAGAGGATACCTACCACACTGAGACACAAGATCCCT
>RJWJ010022189.1:7510-27196 GCA_004363605.1 Indri indri | reverse complement strand
TCTACAATCAGTACAATCTCTGCTTGCCACATTTCCTAGAAGAATTTGGAGGCATGCTAAATTCTCTCTTTTCTTCCATTATTTCTCCATCTACTCTGTTCTCTACACTGTCATAGCAGAGTACAAACAGCAAATGTTCTTTTCTTATTTTCAGACAGCTTTAATATAACATAATTAACATATGATAAACTATGCATATTTAAAGCACAACATTTGATATATTCTGACCTATGTTTAACTCCCTAAACCACTGAAACAATCATAATAATGGGCATAAATAGAACTCCCCAAATTTTACTTCTGTCTCTTTGTCCTCTCCTCCCCATCCACTCCCCCTACTCCAGGAAACCACTGATCTGCTGCCTGTCACCTGAATTTGTTTGGACACCCTAGAATTTTATTTAAATGGAACTGAGCAGGGTGTACATTTTGTGTCTGACTTTGCTTACTTAGCCCAATTATTTTGAGATTTATCTATGCTGCTGTGTGTAACAATATTCCATCGTCTTGATGAGCAGCATTCCATTGTATGGGTAGAGCACTAACTGTTTATCCATTACCATTAGGATGTTAGGTTCACAACAGGAAAGTATGAGAGTTCCATTTGCTCGACATCCTCACCAATCCTGGGTATGTTCAGTTTTTCAAATCTTAAGCATTCTGGTGGGTGATTTTTTTTGTATCTCATTGTGGTTTTAATTTGTATTTATCTAATAATGAATGATGTTGAACTCTTATCATGTGATTGTTTCCTGTCCATACATTTTCTTTGGTGAAGTGTCTATTCAATAATTTTGCCTATTGTTTAAATTGCTTCTATGCTTATGTTGAATTGGATAATAGTTCCAGAACCGGGGCTCTGCTCTGGGGAGGAGACCCTTCTCCGCACTCGTCCCACACTCCTGCTCCCCACTCACCATTCAAGGCCAGCAGCATCCGTGGTCTACACCCTTACTTGGAGGGACCCACTGCCCCTGACTCCAAAATATCCCTACCTTACAGGAGCCCCGCTCCCTGGCTGCTGCCCTCCCAAACCCCTAACGGTCGTCCCCCTTCTCTGTTCTCTTTGCTAATCCCTCAGCGGACCCCAATCTCACACCCTTGCTAAACCGTGCCCACGCATTCCCCCGCGGGGCCCTCACTTCATTGAAGTCCCTTTCGGGGCCATGAGTAACGTCGCACCTTCTGAACCCCGAGTGCATACTCCTGGATGGCTCGGTGGTTCAGAGCATGGGTTTGCTGCCTTCCCTCCAGAGTTCACCAGCACCTCGGGGAGTCCTCCCACGTGACCATGCAACAGCTGGTGGACCGAGAGAAGCCCCGGCTTGAACTCATGCCTGAATGGGAGCGTCCGTCAGTCCTTCCAGCATAGGCTTGCGTCGCTCTACCTGAGCTACCTGGGGCTGCTGCGCGGGCTCGACACCACCTACGACCAGATGGCCCGGCCACAGAAGCAGCAGCAGCTGCTGTGGAGCCTGCTGGACTGAGTGGTGGGCCGCGTGCTGAGCTCAAGGACGAACTGGTGCTCACCGACGTGTGTGAGAGCCATGGACTGGACCGCATGCTGCAGGATCTCAAGCTCACCACTGTGTGCAGCAGCCAGGAGCCACGCCCCGGGCCAGTGGGCGTGGCGGAGGTCTTTGACCACCTGCAGACATCTTTGGTGTTTCCACATCTGCAAGGGAAGGTGGGAGTGGTAGATCACAGGACAGACGCAGGATGGCCCTCTGAGAAGGGCTTCAGGAACTGCGGTGAGTGGAGGAAGTTGGGGGATGGATGGAGTCAGGCTGGGAGGGTCCCTGCATGGCTGAGAAGGCCCACACACCACAGGAGACTGGCGAGGAGAATCCTCTAGCAGGGTTCCCAAACCTCTGGTGAATTGTATAATTATTTTATTTTATATTATAATGTAATAATAATAAAGTGCACAATAAATATAATGTACTTGAATCATATTGAAAATACGCCCCCCACCCCCATCCCCGGTCCATGGAAAAATTGTCTTCCATGAAAAAGGTCCCTGGTGCCAAAAAGGTTGGGGACCACTGCTTTAGAGGCTTACTCCTCAAAGTGTGGTCCCTTGACCAGCAACACCGACATCAGGAATGCAGAAACTGCTGCCCTATCACAGACCCACTAAATCTGCATCTGTGTTTTCACAAGAAGCTCAGGTGATCTAAGTGCACAAGCGAGTTCTACAAAGCTGTTCTAAGTCCAGCCTGGGTGACAGAAAGAGACCCTGCCTCTATTAAAATAATAATAGTATGGCTGTTCTAGAGCACAGAGCTTATGTAGGGCCTCCAGTCCCCAAGGTTACGGGTCAGTCACTGCTCCATAGCCAAGGCAGTCTCAAAGTTTCCCCCACCAGCCACCCCACCAAGGGTGGACTTGGGAAAAAAAAAGATTCCTCAGGCCCTGCCATTCTGATACGGTAATTTGGTAATCTGGGGAGGACCTAGGAATCTGCATTTAAGAACTTCCCAGTTGATTCTGATGTACAGCCAGATTTGGGACCATTGCCACCTACCAATATCCTCTGGAATTCCACTCCTGTCAGGGGTGGGGGGTGCAGAGGAAGAGGGGAATGACCCTTGGAGGGATCTTCCCCATAACCTGTTAAGTTTCCCAGCCCAGGGTTCTAGGATGGTGAGAACAGTGCCACGGAGCGTATGAGCAGCTGAGAATGGCAGTGGGTCAGCCAGATGGCCTAGACTTCATTGCTGACCCTCCTTCATCCATATTGCACACACAATTGCAATACTAATAATCATTCTAATCTGCAGGTTTCTTTTTATTTATTTATGTATTTATTTTTAGATTTCAAAATATTATGGGGCTACAAATATTTTGGGTTACATGGATCATTTTTATAATTAATGCTTGAGTCATGGCTATAAGAGTGCCTATCACCCAGTTCGTGTTCATTGTACCTGTCAGGTAGGTTTTCACCCATTTCCTCCCCCCACCCCAGGTTGCTTTTTAAGTTTAATGTATCTTAGACTGATTTCCACATCAGTATATATGAATCAACTGCATACTTTTCAGTGACTGGAACTTATTTGTTAGAGCCTTTTTGATGGATATTTAGCTTGAGTCTATTTCTTTTTTTTTTTTGAGATAGAAACCACGGCAGTCCAATTGTGCAGGGTTTGTCAGGTTCTAAATCTGACTGGTTTGTTTTCCCACCTGGGGACAGCTCTTAGAGTCTTTGTGGAGCTTCAGCCTCTAGGGCTGGGGAGTAGTAGGAGGTGGTGTTGGAAGGCTCTGAGCCTCGTGATGTCTGCATGGTTTTTAGGGCTATTCCCAATGCTGCGGGTGTATTTCTGACTAACCTAAGAATTTTATCAGGAGCCTGGCCCAGTATGGGCTGAGTGAGAGGCACAAAATAGCAAAGACCTCAGGGTCTAGGTTAGGATGTGCTTCTGTAATGCACTTGCTCTTTTCTCACTGCATTGCCTTAGCGCCAGGGTCAAGTCCGTGCCATGCCGCATCCCCCTAAACTCTGAGTGAGAACCTAGGTTCGAAATCTGGGTTAAAGCTGCCCGCCTTGCCTGGCACAGTTCCATGGTAATTATGATCAGTAGGGGAAGACACGGCTGGAACTGGAGGAGAAACGGATGAAGAGGTTTCACTGGGAGCGAGATCAGATTGCGCACATGAAGGTAGGTGACTGCAAGCTGGCTCCTGGTCTCCTGTCTGAAGCAAGCAGGGAGTTGGACAAGGGCATTAGACAGGGGTTTGGGGTGATGGAGGAGGTCAGGAGGAAGTTGTGGTCATCAGTTTTTATCCCAGATTGAAGATAAGTTTGTTTAGCGCCTGCATGTGTTTCAAGCCCCCTTTCTGGTTTCTTTTGGAACTACATTGCTAGCCTTGGTCATGGCAGTGCCAAGCTGGTCCGGCAGGCCCAGAACAAGGAGAAGATGCTAGAGAAAAATGATTGCATCAGGACTGATAAGATTATGAGTGACAAGGTGGGGTCTGATTGGGTGGAGTTAAGTGGCCTAAGATAAGGTGGATAAGAAAGGAACCAACTTGATATATGCCTTCTCCTCTTAGACACTGTCATTTTATTTCCCACCATGTGGTAAGATCCCTCTACCCGTGCAAAATGTGAGCTTCAAGTATACAAAAGATGGGGTAAGTCCAGGCCGGGGCATGTATATGAGTACCTGTGTAGGGTTGGGAGGCTGGGGTGTGTTTTATAGGGTGAGTGTTGACTGGTGGGAGTCCCTCCTATTCTGTGCTGATTACACCTGCTCAGCTATGTGGTGTGGGGGGGATTTCTAGACATGGCAGCTGGAGTGCCACATCCAGGAACTCATGCTGGCCCTTCTTCGTGTACTTGGAAAGAAAACTGTTAGGCTGGGTTGGCAGGTTGGAGGCAGCGGGTGGTCTGCTATGAGAGCGCTTCCCCCTCCCCCTAACCCCTTTTTTCCATGGGTGATTGGGGACTCCTCAGCAGGCTTGGTCTGCAGGTCAGAGTAGATCCATGCTCTAGCCTTGTGTCCATATCTATCTCATTCCCACCTCAACCTTGCATCTACAATAATCTAGATTTTGCTATTGACCTCGACACACGAGTGACTCTGGTAGGGCCCAATGGAGCAGGGAAGTCAACTCTTCTGAAGCTGCAAACTGCAGAGGTATGGTGCCAAGGTGGGAGTGATTCCTTCCAAGATTAGGTGCTTATAGTTTCTAAGGAAGAGGGGAGTTATACAGGGGTCACTACTTTTGGAGGACCAGAGTGCCCTGGAGGTGAGTGAGCCATCTGGAAGGGGTTGTGGTGAGGGCAGGAATCTAAGCTAAGAGTGAGAGAGAGAGTGTGTATGTGAAACATGAATGTGTCTGAGCATTTTTTGCTTTCAGTCAGCATTTAGAATACAGGAACATGTGTGCATTGCTATAAACGGCAAGTTCTTGCTTGTCATTTCATACCATGTTGTTATAATGCTGATGAGGAAAAAAATCAATTCCTGGCTGGGGCCACTGTCTATACGAAGTGTGCATGATCTCCTCATGTCTGCGTGGATTTCCTCTGGATACATTTCCTCCCACAACCTAAAGCTGTGCCTGTCAGGTTAACTGGCATGTCTGAATTGTCCCCGTCTGAGTGAGTGTGGGTGTGTGTGTGAACGCACTCTTCAGTGGAAGGGTGTCCTGTCCAGGGCTGGTTCCCACCTTGCCCCCTGAGGTGCCAGGATAGGCTCCAGCCACCTGCCACCCTAAACTGGAATAAGCAGGTTGGAAAATGAATGAATAAGTATAAATCACTGTAAAATAAAAATTTGTAAGGCATATGATAATCATACAAATGCACAACAATAAACAATGTAGTATGAAAGTGCTCAGCAAGCCCACCATATTTGTGATTATTTTTGAACTGTGCAGTGGTAGGAGGTGCTCCTTACAATTTTCACTTTGCAAACATTTATTCCTTGATTTAACCAACCACCACTACCATCATTATCACTCAGTGATTCACCAAAAATTGGGTAATTATCTTATGTGTTTTTATTAATCTTTGTTCATACATTAAGATACGTATACATGCATTTTTTTAAAAATATATGTATAGCTCAGTTATTTCAATGTTTAAATTAGAAGTGTTTTGGGTCTTTGCTTAGAAGTTTGGTGATGTTTTTTGACCAGAAATATGCTATAGCAACTTAACTCTTGTTTATGTCAATTAGCCTATGGCAAAATTGGTTTTGTCTTCTGCCATTTCACTTAAAGTTGTAGTTTTCAAGAACCTATCGACAATGTTAAGAGAGGACTTACTGTATGTTTTTATTTTAGAAAATGTATGTTGCACCTATTAATACATCCAAGTCCTTTGTTATAGAGTATAGTACACGCTATAGTAGACAGTTCATAACTACTTAACAAATTGCATCATTGCCTCCTTTGAGGTCTTTATATACTCTAATTAGATCTCCTTTGTCATATATATTAAATATGTTTGCAAATAATTTGCGTTAGTCTGAAGCTTTCCTTTTTAATTATATTAACAGTGTCTTTTAAAGAGCAAAACTCTTTAAAGGTCAATCTATTGATTTATGTTTTTGTAGCTTGTATTTAGGAATCTTTCCAATGGTCACTTAAAGTTTCACCTACAATTTCTAGAAATTTTATAGGTTAAGTTTTTAAATCTATTAAGGTTGGTGCAAAAGTAATTGCGGTTTCAGACTGTGAATTTTAAATCGTTATAACTAGGCTCAGACACATCTTTATTAATCAAAATAGGAACCATTACAACCAACACATTTTTGCCAACAAGGAATAAATTTGTTTATTCCTGTAGTGTAAAAATCTATGCTTCAGGATTCAGTGAACTCTTGGAAAGCATTTTCTGCATCCTGCTGGTTGTCAAAGCATTTTCCCTACAAAAAGTTGTCGGGATGTTTGAAGAATTGGTAGTAGGTTGAGGGGAGGTCGGGAGAATATGGCGGATGAGGCAAAACTTCGTAGCCCAATTCATTCAACTTTTGAAGCGTTGGTTGTGCGATATGCAGTTGGGTGTTGTGGTGGAGAAGAATTGGGCCCTTTCTGTTGACCAATGCCTGCTACAGGCATTGCAGTTTTCCATGCATCTCATCAATTTGCTGAGAATACTTCTCAGATGTAATGGTTTCTCCACGATTCAGAAAGCTGTAGTGGATCAGACCCACAGCAGATCAGTGACCATGACTTTTTTTGTGGTGCAAGTTTGGTCTTGGGAAGGGCTTTGGAGCTTCTTTTCGGTCCAACCACTGAGCTTGTTGTCACCGGTTGTCATATAAAATCCACTCCCATTGCATGTCACAATCCAATCGAGAAATGGTTGGTTGTTATTGCATACAGGAAGAGAAGACGACACTTCTAAATGATTATATTTTTGATTTTTGGTCAGCTTATGAGGCACCCACTTATCAAGCTTTTTCACCTTTTCAATTTGCTTCAAATGCCGAATGACCTTAGAATGGTCGACCTTGAGTTCTTTGGCAATTTCTCGGCGAGTTGTAAGAGAATCAGCTTCGATGATTGCTCTCAATTGGTCGTTGTCAACTTCCACGGGCCACCAGGCTCCTCATCTTCAAGGCTCTCCTCTCCTTTGCAAAACTTCTTGAACCACCACTGCACTATACATTTCTTAGCAGTTCCTGGGCCAAATGGGTTGTTGATGTTGCGAGTTGTCTCTACTGCTTTATGACCCATTTTGAACTCAAATAAGAAAGTGGCTCAAATTTGCTTTTTGTCTAAATCATTTCCATAGTCTAAAATAAATATAAAATAAACAGCAAATAATAAGTCTTTAGCAAAAAAGTAAAGTGAGAAATGCACATTAAAATTATGTATAACATAACCACATTTATTTAAGAATGTATTCCAATATCAAACGGCAAATATCAACAATGCCAAAACTGCACCTTCTTTTGCACCAACTAATAGTTTTATGATCCATGTTTATTTAATTATTTTATATGTTGTCAGGTAAAGGTTGAGGTTCATTTATTTTGGAACAGCATAATTTTCTAAAAAGAGTATAATTTATCCTATTTAATTTCATCAGCAGCTTTGTGAAAAATTAATTGATCATGAATGAAAACATTTCTGGACTCTTTATTCTATTCTTTGATTTATATATCTATCTAATATCACACTACCTTGATTAACTTTATGTCTTGAAATCAGGTGGAGTAGGTTCTTCCTTTTTTCTTCTTTTTTAAAGTTGTTTTGGCTATTTTATATTCCTTACATATCTATATGAATATAGAATATAATCTGCTTGGATTTTAATTGAGATTTTATTGAATAGACTGATTTGAGGAGAATTAACATTTTATTAATATTGCATATTCTGATTCATGAACATGGCATAGTACTCTATTTATTTAGGTCTTCTTTAATTTCATTGAGGAATGTTTTGTAGTTTTAAGTGTAGAGATATTCCATATGTTTGTCAAATTAATCCCTCAGTATTCAGATTTAAGAAGCTATCTGGTTTCTATTACTCCATCTAAGCCAGAAGCAAAAGTTGCCATATATATTAATGTATATTTTTTAATTTCTTGAGTATTGACTACTTTTACTCTTTGCCAGATATTTTACAGGACTTTTTGGATTTTAGAGACTCTGGATTATGTCATTTTCTTCTAAAATATGTTGAGTTTTGTTCTGACAGATAGTTAAATTTCTGGTAATTTACTTTGATCTTGTCAAAACTTGCTTTTTTGGCATCATAAAGGGAAGTCTATTTCAGTCTTGCCTTTATTTTTGGAGTATGAGTTCTTACTCCCGGGGTATGGTCGTTGGTATCTCTGCTGAACAACAAGAGTTTTCACAAATGTTTCTCTACTCTGGCTTTGCCTAAACTCCCACGTCTCTCTAGTCCTTTGTGGCTTCTTAAGTTGCTTCTAAGCTTTCCAGAGTGCCTCCTTGCTCATGGACAGCTTGGAATTTAGTCAAGTATATTAAAACTCTCTCTTCAGTCCACTGCCCATTTCCTATCGACAAAAATCTGAGAATGTCTAAACTAATCTGAGAATGCCTAAACTCTTAATGCTTGATATTTTTGTCCAGCAAGAGTGGAACTGTTTGGGCCTTATTTCCTGGAATTGAGGCTTTAAAAACACCCTCAAAAAGAAAGCCTGGTGAATGCAGGGTTCGTTTCCTGAGCTTTCCTTTCATCCAGGTTCATAGCAATCAATCTTGGATTGGTTGCCATCCAATGACTGCAAAAAAAAAAAAAAAAAAAAAATTATTTTTAATCCAAAAATAAGCTACTTTGACAAGGCAAAAATAGAAATGTTAATTTTTCTTTTAAATGCAAATTTATCATTTCTCATTTCAAAATTCTTATGTTGCCATCCATTAATAGCTACCAGAAATATCCAGTATTGCCTATCCCTGCCTGCTTCCTCCAATCCTGTATTTTACCCATTCCTAACACAGATACGCACATGTATACACGGTGCTCAGTCAAAAGGGCTTCTCTCAGCTTAGTGGAATGAGTTGCTCCCTTACAACGTTTTTGCATGTCTTGTGTTCCACCTACCTGGAATGCTTTCCCCACATCCTTTTTGACAGGTTAATTAAAATTCATCTTTCAGATTCAAATGGCCCTTTGGCAGGAACTTCTTTCCTGATCCCCTCTCTGAATAGATCATTTCACGTTTTTACAGATTCTCGTATCTCCTTTAATTTTTCCTTCAAAGAACTTACTACACTTTGTAATTAGTTTTTTTTTTGTTTGTTTTTGTTTCTTTTTTCTTTTTGGTTTGTTTGTTTAATGTCTGCTTCTTTCTTTCTGAAGGCAGGGACTATATCCATCTTGCAAAAACGTAACAGTATAGACAGTCCTCACTTTGCACAGTTCTGATATGGCAAAATTTTAGTTATCACTGGTATTAGCTAAGCAGTCCCCAAACATGGTTTAAATTTTAGTTACTACTATATATTAACTATGAAAAATTACATAAAGTACAAACTTCCCTGATAATTCTTTTTTAAAAATTTTTTTAATTTCAGTATATTACGGGGGTACAAATGTTTAGGTTATGTATATCGCCTTTTAATCTCCAAACCAGTCTGTGAATAACCAGTCTGTCAGTGACTGGGCACTGTGCATCTGCTAGTCTGCAGTTCACGCACAGACAGCAAAGCACGCAATTGCATTGCCTCCTTGTCCCTCAGTGATAAACTCACATGTATTTACAAAAACTCATAACTGAAAAAGAGAGTGGGCCAACAAAGGAAAAGTGCAACCAAAACGAAAAATGTGATAACTCTGCAAGTAAAACTCAAATTGAACGTAAATGGAGTTATGGAGGAAACCGATGACTGTGGGAATGTTGATGCTGTTTCCCTTCGATAGACACTAGATATAGGTATACATCCAGAGGGACCTTGTAAATGTGAACTTATTGATACAAGTGAGGAAAATGCTTGTCATGAAAATGTGAAGATTTCTGAGAGGAAATGATGCTGGCAAAAATCTTCACATTTAAAGGAACTCTCAGAGATATTTCACAAACACTGAAATGCAAAGGATAAAATATTGGAAACTGACCCAATTTAGAAAAGAATACAGTAATGACAAGTCACCAAGGCATAGAGATGTTCACTTTTCCTCTGTTTTTGAAAACAAATTAAAAACTTTATAATTTCCAATGTCTCGGGATTTAAATTACAGTGTGTTATATACATATTGGTCTTACTATTTTTTTCCATTTTCCTATACATTTATAATGGACAGTAAGAGCCTGTAATGTTTTGACAATTTTAAAGGTCACAGAACATGATTATTAAGATCTGTTGGCATGGTTTCAATTTGCTCAGTTTCAGCATGCACAGTTATTTTTATTATATTGTACTACTGTGCGAAGACTGCCTGTAGTTAGTTGGCAATGTCTTTTTTGAATAAATGAATTAGGTTTAAAAGAAAAAGAGAGTTCTAGGCCAGGCGCGGTGGCTCACTCCTGTAATCCTAGCACTTTGGGAGGCCGAGGCGGGAGGATTGCTTGAGCTCAAGAGTTCGAGACCAGCCTGAGCAAGAGCGAGACCCCGTCTCTACTATGTATAGAAAGAGATTAGCCAAACAACTGAAAATAGAAAAAAATAGCTGGGCATGGTGGCACGTGCCTGTAGTCCCAGCTACTTGGGAGGCTGAGGCAGGAGGATCACTTGAGCCCAGGAGTTTGAGGTTGTTGTGAGCTAGGCTGATGCCACGGCACTCTAGCCCAGGCAACAGAGAAAAAGAAAAAGAGAGTTCTGAGAAAATACACATCTGTATTTTACAGAAACAAGTTTTGCTTACTGCTCACTGTTGGGTTTGATTCAGTTACCAGATGTAACCTTATTCTGGAGAAGTTTTTAAACAGATTATAGATCATTGGTGCTGTTTTATGATAAATTTGGGATACTAATGATAGGCTGTTAAAATTATGTAGAGAGTAAGATAGTTATCATTTTGATTATCCTTGAATATTTTGAATAACTCTAAATGATCTCTGAATCCAAATTTGGAAATATGCTATCATTTGGAGAACTATGCATGAGTTCAGTTTAAAAACTGTTCTGTTTATTCCAACTAGTTATCCACTCAATTGACATTTTTTTTGAAATTTTTGCATTACCTTCTCTTTATTTTTTTATTTATGCAAAGTATTTATTTTCTTTGTATCATTGTTTTAACATTTACTACACATTATGTAACATAGTTTTCCTCTATTTAAAATTTTAATGAAACATTCACAAAAATTTAGTTCAGTGATTCAGTCTTCCTAATACATGCTCAGCCTCAGTCCTCATCCAGTCTTATTTATTAACATCTAAATCACTCTATTTTTAAGTATTTGGCTATTTTCTTCCAAAGCAAGTACAGATTAAACATAAAATACACAAATTAATAATCAGTAAATATGAGTCTAACAAACATATTTAATTTTCTCATTTTTAAAGATCTGTTTTCTAATTTTTTTCTTTACTTTAAAAAAAAAATTCTGAAACTCTTAAGCACTTATCATAACTATCCTTCAAAACCAACTCAGCAAGTAACCACAATGTGGCTATTGATTTAAGTCAAATGTCAGAAGGACATATCACGAGCGGCATTTATAGCACCAAAGTCCAGACAAAATGAATTACTGGACAAAAATATATGAGGAAAAGTTTTCAGTTGTTGCACCATAGGCTGTTCAAGATCCTTCAGGTAAGGGAACATATGAGGTAAGTCTCATGTTTGAACTGGGTTTTTGCTGAAGGCCTATTCCAGACTGCAGTTTATTTAGGTAGATCTTGAAAAGATATGGTGGACTCACTGAACTGAGGCGGCAGAGAGTGGAGTTTAGGGATGCTGAAAGCCTAGAATTTTCAGGGCAAAGTAAAGGAGTGGAATGAGCTATGGAGGGGTTAGATTTCCTATACATGCTTGGGCAAGACCTGAGTGTACTGGATGTGTAGGACAAGACTTTGGAAACCCTAGCAGCATCTACGGTATCTGCTACATGCCTGTGATATGCAAAGACATGCAGTTCTGAGAAACTTTGTATTGTTAGCCAAGCTACACTAGAGACATTGTGTTGAACACCTCTGGCATCACCTGAAAGCCCATGAACTTCACACCTTAAGAGTTATGACCACACCCTGGAGTAAGATATGCGCTAAACCTGGGAACAAAACTGAAATAGATGCACCCTAACAAAATTAAAATTGGGCTTAATAAGATCGAAAGCATCACCAATAACTTTATGGCTATGTAGAAAAAAAAAATAACACACATAAAGGAAGATAACATTATTCAAACTCCCTACCATGTATATCCAAAATTTCCAGTATGCAATAAAAAATCACTAGACATATAAAAAAAAAATGAACTACTTGAAAGATATGATTCATAAAGTATAACCCTACTCAACTGAAACTAATTATGAGATGACCCAGGTGTTGGAATTAGCAGCAATGACTATAAAATATATTATAAACATATTAAGGAATGTTAAGAGGAGGACAGACATAGATAAAGCATAGAGGTATCTCATCAGATAATTAGGAGTGTAAAAAAGAATTGAACGGAATTCCTATGACTAAAACGTGAAATGGTAGAACTAAAAAATGCCTTGAATGGACATAGCAACAGACTGGAAATTGGAAAGGAAAAAGTTAGGATACCTGAAGAGATATCAAAAGAAATTTTCAGAAGATCAAGGAGAAAAAATAAAAAAATAAAATGTCTCAATAACTTACGGTGTAAATGAAGCCCCAGAAAGATAGGTGAGGAAACAGAGAATGATTTTTTTGAGAATGATAACAATTTAAAATTTCTAAATCTTGGTAAAAATGTTAATATAGAGATTCATGAAGTTTAGCAAATCCCCCAAGCAATTCATGCATAGAAAACCTCACCTACATACATCATAGTAAAACTAATGAAAACCAAACATAAAGAGAAAATGTTGAAAGCAGTAAGAGAAAAATGAAGACACACAAGAAGAAAAGGATTGGCATAAAGTTGATTTCTCATCAGAAAAAAAAAAAAGGACAGCAGATAATAGAACAAAATATTTAAGGATATGAAAAAAAAGTCAACCCAAAATTATATATTCAGTGAAACTATCCTTCAAAAAAGTGGATGAAATAAAGATTTTTAGGAAAATAAAACTAATGGAATTTTGTTACCAGGGGACCTAAACTTAAAACGATATTAAAGAAAGATTTTCCTTTGTGAATGGACAGCAGTTATGCATAGAAAAAAGGCTGGGGGAAAAAGTGAGGAGCCAAGATGGCAGATGAGAAAAGCCGCCAGCCAGAGTGTCTCTGCAAAAAAAGACAAATTTTAGAAGAAAGAGAAAAAAATAAACTGGCAGAGAAACAGATCGGGTGAGGGTTGGAAGGAAGGGTGCCTGAAACTATAGGAGACTTCATGGGAAGATGTCGTGGAAGAGAACTGGAAGGAGAAATGTCCCCGAGAGGCTTGGAGACCAGAGACAAGGGTAGGTGGACCAGATAACTTTCCCCTCCCTTGCATCTCGGACTGCTGGTGGGCTCCTGAGCAGTTGGAGAGACCTGCTGACACCAGCCCAGAGATGGCTGCCGCCAGTGAGCAGTGGCCTCTTGTGGACACGGCGCTGGGCTCCCAGCTCCCTCGGGGGACCTCCCTGGGTGCAGACCCGAGCCTATCAGCAGACGCCATAGTACTCCATTCTCTCCTTCACCTTCCCTACCCATGGGTGCCAAGAGAGACAATTTAGCCATCACACGGAGGCATCTCCAAGGAACAGGACCTTTCCTTTTGGGACCATGTAGCAGACTGAGGGGTACTCAGACTGCAAGCTCCCTACCCACCAGCCCTCCCAGGTGCTGCTTGCCTTGGGACTCCAGGAGAGTGGGACAAATCCTGAGGTGGAGTGAAATCGATCCAGCTTGGGCACCCTGTAGGTGATTCAAGACCAGCACCCCTCCCCCTGGCAGGGTCAGGGATTGATCTCCAGGGCCCAGGGGACAGGCCTGCAGACCAGAACCTGTGCGCCCAGGTCACAATCGCACTGCCTTGGGGCACAGAAGGGAGATCTGTGAAAGAGCCTACTGAGGAGTGTGTGCCTTCAGGGGCAGATCAGAGTGCCTGAGCAGCAACCCTCCTCCCAAAAGAGGGCTGTGCATCCAGCTCAGGCTGCTTTCCTGGGTAGGGAACCTCCCGGCCCACGTCACAGCCAGGGGAGATCCATCGGCCTGAGGTCCTGCTTGCTGGCAGAGGCCTGGGAGAGGCCACGGAGAGGGGGAGGGTGGAGGGGAGCGAGACCTGCTCCAGAGTGTGGGTCTTGGACAGCCCCACCCTCCAAGCCCAGACTTTCAGCTGAGAGGAGCCTTTTCAGCTCCTCCTGGCAGCTTTGCACACAAACAAAGAGCAGACCTTTGACCCCTGCTAACAGCAGTTGTGGAGCCTGAGGGCAGGCTTACCCAACCCAGCCCCTACCAGACTCACTCCTGGTACTGCCCCCACTGAGGTGGAGAATAAGGACACACCTGGAAGTCCCAGGGCCCCACCCACCACCTGAGGCACAAGAGGGCCTCTCTAGAGGAACAAGAGCTGGCTACAGGACCCAAAAACAGCACTGCAGCTCACTCCTCCCAGCAAGTGCCACCTGCTGACAGGGAGGTCATCCTGCATACCCTTTTACTGCATCTACAGGTTCGTCATAAGGAGTGTGGTCAAACCTCACCCACAAACACCACCTACTGGCTCATAGACTAAATGGTACATGTCATTATCCTAACGAAAATCTAAAGGCAAGAAGGAAGGAATGGGAAGGAACCAGCAAAAGAACTCTGGAAGTATGAAGACTCACATGGAAAGCACACCCCCAAAGAGGAACAACAGCTCCCCAGCAATGGACATTAACCAAACTCAGAACACTAAAATGACAAAAGAATTTCAAACATGGATTGTAAGAAAACTGAATGATATGCAAGAAAAAATGGATAGCCAACACAAAGAAACCACAAAAAAAAAAAAATCCAGTACTTGGAAGAAAAATTCACTAAAGAAATTGAGATATTAAAGAAAAATCAAACCGATCTCCTGGAAATGAAGAGCTTATTTAGGGAACTGCAAAACACCGTGGAAAGCCTCAAGAACAGGGTAGATCAAACGGAAGAAAGATTCTCAGAGATTGAAGACAACTCCTTCCAATTAAATAAGTCAGTCACAGAGATCGAGCAGAAAATTAAGAGAAAAGAAATAAACCTACAAGAAATGTGGGATTATGTGAAAAAACTGAACCTGAGGATGATAGGGGTTCCAGAAGGTTAAGAAGAAAACACTCAAGGGCTGGAGAAGCTATTTGAAGAATTAATAGAGGAGAATTTCCCAGGCCTTGCTAAAAATCTAGATATACAGGTACAAGAAGCTCAACGGACCCCAGGGAGATTTAATGCAAATAAGAAGACACCATGTCATGCAGTCATCAGATTGACCAAAATAGCCACTAAAGAGGCCCTTCTAAGAGCTGTAAGGCAAAAGAAACAAGAAACATACAAAGGAAACCCCATCAGAATAACTCCAGAATTCTCAACTGAAACCCCACAAGCAAGGAGAGATTGGGGCCCCATTCTCACTCTTCTGAAACAGAGTAATGCCCAGCCTAGAATCTTGTACCCTGCTAAACTAAGTTTCATATATGAAGGAGAAATAAAGACATTCTCAGATAAGCAAAGACTGAGGGAATTCACGAAGACAAGCAAGCTCTCCAAGAAGTGCTCAAAACAGAATTACACAAGGATAAGCACAATAAACACTCTCAAATGTGAAAGCACTCAAAAGTTAAAGATCAAAGGCTAGATTCCACAATCGCTCAAGAGAGAAAACAAGGCAACAAAATGCAACCCAACAGAATGAACAGTAATTCACTCCACTTATCGGTTCTCTCAACAAATGTGAATGGTTTGAACTCCCCTCTCAAGAGACATAGGCTGGCTGAATGGATAAAAAAAAAAAAAAAACAAGCCAAGCATCTGCTGTCTCCAGGAAACGCATTTAACCTGCAAGGATGCATTTAGACTCAAAGTAAAGGGGGGGGAAAATCAATATTTCAAGCAAATGGAAGCCAAAAGAAGGCTGGTGTGGCAGTTTTGATCTCAGATTACTTGGTTTTTAAATCAACAAAAGTGATAAAAGACAAAGGGGGTCACTATATAATGGTGAAGGGTACAGTTCAACAAGAAGACATAACAATTCTAAATATGTACACATCCAACTTAGGTGCACCCAGATTCATAAAGCAAACTCTACTTGATCTAAATAAATTGATAGACAGCAACACCGTAATAGTTGGAGACTTCAACACCCCACTGACAGCACAGGACAGATCCTCCAGACAGAAAATTAACAAAGAAATAACAGATTTAAACAGAACTCCAGAACAAATGGGCCTGACTGACATTTATAGGACATTCTACCCCAAAATCCCTGAATACACGTTCTTCTCATCAGCTCATGGGACATTCTCTAAGATTGACCATATTCTAGGACACAAAGCATGTCTCAAAAACTTTAAAAAAATAGAAATCATACCATGCATCTTCTCAGATCACAGTGGAATAAAAACAGAAATCAACCCCAACAGAAACTCTCGTCTTTACACAAGGTTATGGAAATTAAACAACCTTCTGCTGAACGATTTCTTCATAAATGAGGAATTAAGATGGAAATCAAAAGAGTCTTTGAACTAAATGACAAAGGTGACACAAGTTATCAAAATCTGTGGGACACAGCCAAAGCAGTCCTGAGAGGAATGTTTATTTCCATAAATGCCTATATCCAAAAGTCAGAAAGATCACAAATAGATAACCTAATGAATTGACTCAAAGAACTGGAGAAAGAAGAACAGACTGACCCCAAACCTAGCAGAAGAAGGGAACTTAATAAGATCAAATCAGAACTACACGAAATTGACAACAGGGAAACTATATGGAAGATTAATAAAACAAAAAGTCGGTTCTTTGAAAAACTAAACAAAATTGACACGCCTTTGGCTAAACTAATAAAAAATAGAAAAGAAAAATCCCTAATGAGCTCCATCAGGAATAAAAAAAGGAGAAGTTACAATTGATGCCATGGAGATTCAAGGCATAATTTATGAATATTACAAAAACCTTTATGCACACAAACTGGAAAATGTGGAGGAAATGGACAAATTTTTAGAAACAGAGAGCCTCCCTAGGCTCAACCAGGAAGAAATAGAATTCCTGACCAGACCAGTATCAGGGACTGAAATTGAAACAGCAATAAAAAACATTCCAAAAAAGAAAAGTCCCCGACCAGATGGTTTCACACCTGAATTTTACCACACCTACGAAGAAGAACTGGTGCCTATCCTGCAGAAATTATTCCACAGCATCGAGAAGGATGGATTCCTCCCCAACATATTTTATGGTAACCCTGGTACTAAAACCAGGAAAGGATGCAACAAAAAAGGAAAACTACACACCAATATCCCTTATGAATATAGATGCAAATATTCTCAACAAAATTCTAGCTAACCAAATCCAGGTGCTTATTGAGACAATAATCCGTCATGACCAAGTAGGCTTCATTCCAGAGATGCAGAGATGGTTCAACATACGCAAATCTATAAATGTAATTCACCACATAAACAGAAGCAAAAACAAAAACCGTATGATTCTTTCAATAGACGTAGAAAAAGCATTTCACAAAATTCTATACGCTTTTATGATAAGAATGCTTAACAAAATAGGCATAGACGGGGCTTACCTAAAAATGATACAAGCCATTTATGACAAACCCACAGCCAACATCATACTGAATGGGGAAAAATTGAAAGCATTCCCACTTAGAACCAGAACCAGACAAGGTTGCCCACTATCACCACTTCTATTCAACATAGTGCTAGAAGTCCTGGCCACAGCAATCAGGCAAGAGAGTGGAATTAAAGGCATACGAATGGGAACAGAAGAGATCAAACTCCCACTATTTGCTGATGACATGGTATTATACCTAGAAAACCCCATGGATTCAACGAAGAGGCTCCTGGGATTGATAAATGAATTCAGTAAAGTCTCAGGATATAGAATTAATACACACAAATCAGAGGCTTTCATATATGCCAATAGCAGTCATACTGAGAACCAAATCAAAGACTCAATTCCCTTCACAATAGCAACAGAGAAAATAAAGTATCTAGGAATATATTTAACTAAGGAGGTAAAAGACCTCTATAGGGAGAACTATGAAACATTGTGGAAGGAAAGAGCAGAGGATGTAAACAGGTGGAAAACCCTACCATGCTCATGGGTTGGCAGAATTAACATTGTTAAAATATCTATACCACCCAAAGTGATCTACAGATTCAATGCAATCTCTATTAAAATACCAACACCATTCTGCACAGATGTAGAAAAATTAATTTTATGCTTCATATGGAACAAGAGAAGACCCCACATAGCATAAACTATTCTAGGCAATAAAAACAAAATGGGAGGTATCAACTTACCAGACTTCAAACTTTATTATAAGGCTGTATTAATCAAAACAGCTTGGTACTGGCACAAAAACAGAGCCATTGACCAGTGGAACAGAACTGAGAATCCAGATGTAAAACCATCCTCATGTACCCATCTAATCTTTGACAAAGCAGACAAAAACATACACTGGGGAAAAGAATCCTTATTCAATAAATGGTGCTGGGAAAACTGGTCAGCCACATGTAGAAGACTGAATCAGGATCCACACTTTGTACCTCTCACAAAAATCAACTCATGCTGGGTAACAGATTTAAACCTAAGGAGTGAAACCATTAGAATTCTAGAGGAAAATGCTGGAAATCCTCTTCTAGACATTGGCCTAGGCAAAGAATTTATGAAGAAGACCCCAAAGGCAATCACAGCAACAATCAAAATAAATAAATCGGACCTGATCAAATTAAAAAGCTTCTGCACAGCCAAAGAAACTGTCACAAGAGCAAACAGACAACCTACAGAATGGGAGAAAATTTTAGCATGCTACAAATCCGATAAAGGGTTTATAACTAGAATCTCCTTAGAACTCAGGAAAATCAACAAGAAAAAATCAAACAACCCTATCAAAAAGTTGGAAAAGGACATGAACAGAAACTTTTCAAAAGAAGACAGAATAATGGCCAAAAAACATATGAAAAAATGCTCAACATGTCTAATCATGAAGGAAATCCAAATCAAAACCACAATGACATATCACTTATCTCCAGTGAGTCTGGCCTTTATCAAAAAGTCCCAAAACAATAAATGTTGGCATGGATGCGGAGAGATAGGAACACTCATACACTGCTGGTGGGAACTGCAAACTAGTGCAACCTCTGTGGAAAACAATTTGGAGATACCTTAAAGAGATACAAGTAGAAGTACCATTTGATCCAGCAATCCCATTACTGGGCATCTTCCCAAAAGAACAAATGATACTCGATAAGAAAGACACCTGCACCCGAATGTTTACAGCAGCACAATTCACAATTGCAAAAATGTGGAAACAACCCAAGTGTCCATCAATACATGAGTGGATTAATAAAATGTGGTATATGTATACCATGGAGTACTATTCAGCTTTAAGAAACAATGGTGATATAGCACCTCTTGTATACTCCTGGATAGAGCTGGAACGCATTCTACTAAGTGAAGTATCCCAAGAATGGAAAAACAAGCACCACATGTACTCACCAT
>RJWJ010022188.1:0-27119 GCA_004363605.1 Indri indri | reverse complement strand
TCACAGCAACCTCAAACTCCTGGGCTCAAGCGATCCTACTGCCTCAGCCTCTTGAGTAGCTGGGACTACAGGCATGTGCCACCATGCCCTGCTAATTTTTCTATATATCTTTAGTTGTTCAGATCATTTATTTCTTTTTTTTTTTTTTAGTAGAGACCGGATCTTGCTCCTGCTCAGGCTGGTCTCGAACTCCTGAGCTCAAACAATCTGCCCACTTTGGCCTCCCAGAGTGCGAGGATTACAGGCGTGAGCCACCGTGCCCGGCCTCTTATTTGGATTTTAAATTGATGCTGTGTAGTTTTCCTCATGTCACCAGTTTGTCCTAGAGAATACTACCCTCCTGCTCCAAGCTGGAATATTGAGATGTTGTTTGGGACCTATCTTCAATGCTCTCCTGAGTACCTGAGCTTCTCTTGTTACTTCATCTTCTCCTTTTGCTAGAGTATAACATGAGGTTACCTTCTAAGAAACAGCACATGGAAAACAAATTTTCTACATCTTTGAATGTCTGAAAATGTCTATATTCTACATCATTCTTGATTAATAATTTGGATCACATAAACTATTTGGTAGAAAATATTTTCATTGTGACTTGAAAAGCATTAAAGTTGTATGCAATTTATTTCTAATCAAATCAAATTCTATCAAATTCTAATCAAATTCTATTTTTAGCAAAGATAATGCAGATTCAAAAAAAACACCTGCAATAAGAGACAACCATACGTATCTTAAGTGAAAAGCCTGATGTATTTATTTTTAAGCTGTAATATAGCAGTTGAATTTTTGGTCTTTCCTGAATACAGTTCTATTTCTGTCTTGGTGATTAGGTAGTGCCATTTTTTTTATTTTGTATTGCTTTGTTTTGACAACTGGCATAGTCTTAAGAGTCCTGAGTCACTAGTTTCACATTCATGGAGACACAAGTGTACTTCCTCACATACAGTTAATTTTCATTATTATAAAATGTGAACACAAAAAATTCTGTATGAAAAAATTCTATTCTGCATTAAACTAATATGTTATATATTTCTAGTTTATCTGATTGACTTGGGGCACATTTTAAAACAGTAGTAAAAATCTTTATGAATTGTCAAGCATTGATTAGACTCAAATTAATGAATCTTACAAGGATTTACTCAGATATACCTGGAATAACTCATGTGTATATGGACTTTGTTTAATACATGTTCTGTGCTATGTAATTTATACATTTGCACCATATATCAGAAAAGAAAAAGAAACAATGTCTACATTTTTGTAGTAGTTTATTAAATCACCTTTTTGTTTTTCTCAATGATACATTTCTAGGCATATATAAATATGCACAGGAACAGCCATGACTAGTTTCTGACCTAGGTATTGATAATGATATTGCTATTATAAGTTAGAAAAATTTCCAAATGGTATGCAAATGGAAGACTTTTCCCTGCCAGTCCCAAGATAAATCACGGATGTTCCCAGTCTCAACATGAGTGGGCCATGAGACCAGAGACATTTGACAAGGCACTAAAGGGAAGGCACTGAGAGCAAAGGTTCAGGGATTTGTTTAAAAGTAATTTATTTTTGGCTTCATGCCATCTTTGAAAATCTTTCCCCAGGCAATAAACATTAGAAATTTTATTATCAATGCCCCAGTCTTCGCTTCTCTGGGAATCAGATAGCTTGTCTCATTGTAGCCTAGGGCTGCCTTTATGGCTTCCTCCAGGAAAAGTGGCCCTGGTTTGCAATAAAAGTCACAAGGTTAATCTGGTACTTTGGAGTTGCTTTTCCCTATAGATACTAATTCTTATTCTAAATTATATTTTTCCCATTATCCATCTTCCTCATTAATATTCTTTATATTAAAAACTTTTAAGTCATTGCAAATTCAGTCCCATGTTTTCTGAGAGATTCTGGCATTTATGTTGCGAGCATTCTCTGCTATAGATCCTTTGGTAATTTCATCAAAATAAGCCTCATTTCTCATTTCTTTTTGTATCCCTTAGTGAAGAGATCTATAAGAGGTTAGTCACATAGCCGAAGCTGTCTTATGTGTACCCAATATTCATAAATATCCAATTTATGAATGAGAAAGTTTCATACTTTTTTACTGACAGTTTCCTGACAAGTGCTATTATTGCAGTAGCATCTCTACCTTAAAACCATCCTTTACACTAGAGCATTACAAAGAAATGAAAACCAACAAAAACAACAAAAAATTTACAAATACTTTATTTCACTCAAAGAGAATGGTCTCCTTTCTGATATATAATTTTGTAATCACTAAAGGCTATATAACTAACTACACAATATAAATCACACTATCTTCTCAAAATTCTTTTATGTGTTTTATTTTCCACATTGTTTCATTATGTCTTAGAAAGAAAATACAAAAAAAATGCATAGTAATTCAGATGAGAAATGAGAATGTTTTTTCCTAAGAAGAAAAGCAAGTAGGAGAGAAAAAACATCTCACAGTCATATAATTTTTACTTTTGTCTAATAGGAATTTCACGTGTTATGTCTTTTGAGCATGTGTCAGTCAGGGTAAGATCAGCAAACCCAAAGTTGTTTTTGTTAGAGAGAGATTAAATACAGGCAGAGACTACATAACAATTGGAAGCATTCGGAAGTGAAAGCCAGGCTACTGCTTTCTGGAAATTAGGAATGTCAAGAATTTCAGGCAGCTGCATCTGATCATCCCAAGAGTCTGTGGCACCAAATGGTTAAGAAAAAATTGAGAAGTCAAGAGAAGTTATCACTGATGATCAAAGACACCTGACCAGAACGGGTCTCTTTCAGTGCCTCCACTGATAGTATTTAAGTGTCAAGAGATTTTAGGGAACTGTAATTCCAGGACTCTCCCTGTCATGCAAAGCCAAAAGCTAAAGTAAGTGGCCGTGGTGATGACAAGAGATAGTCCTGCACAGGGTCTTCACAATGAGCCAGATATGAAGGCTCCGCGATCATACTCTACCTCATTTTAAATATGTGATAATTATAGTTCATAAAGGTTTAATGCCTTTGAGCAGTAAATGATATCAACTATAAATATATAATGTGCATAAATATATATGCAAATGTATAGTAAATATATGTGTATGTACATATACATACAGAGAGAGTGTGCACTTGGGAGAGGTCTTCTGCAATATAATACATATATTTTATCGGATTTAGCTATGACAAAATATTCATATCACAGATGAAGTAACTGACGTTCAGGATAGGGAATTTGTCTCTGATCACACAGCTAATAAATGCCAAGTTAGAAGTTGAACTCAGTTCTGTCTAACTCCGAAGTGTGTGCTAATATCTACAGATGGATACATTTCAAGGATGTGCAAGATGACCCATTGGATTGAAGGAAACAAATATTTATTATTGCTACCCCAATCATTTTTATGTTAAAATAGGAGAAAAAATGTTTTATTTATATTTTATATGTAGATTGCCATGAGGACTCATAATTGTTTTACATAATACTTTTAAGTTAAGCAAAATACCCAAGGGAAGTTCTAAAACTTCCAATGAAGTTGGCAGGTGGGCCCAATTTATTCTAGCTTGTCGTGAATATATCTGGTGCAAGTTATCATGTATAAGACTATTTTAGGAAAAATAAGTTTTTTTAAATGCTTGAACTTTTACAATACTTTGGAATCAAATGCGATAACCTTAAAAACATTCTGTACAATTATTGAAGTCCACTGGGTAATTCATAGTAAAATAATTTAGTCTTTGAATTTAAGAATGAGTTTCATGAACATTTGGCATTAGCTGAGATGGAGTAAGCTCACTGTGCTTACAAATGCTGGGTGAGATAGAAAAAGCAATTGTCAGAACCTCTATGGGATAAGATCCCAGGACTTTTTTTTCTTCTTCTTTTCTACTTTATGCCCTGACATTGATCTGAGGATGAGACTCCAGCAAGATTGCGTGGGCCGCAAAAATTCCGAGAGGAGCCTTGTCTTTCTGGACAAAGGAACAGGAATACGGGCCACTGTGAACAAGAGAGTGTAAGAGGGGTCCTTTTCCTCTCTTCTCTCTCTTTATTCTCTCTGAACTGTGGCCCAAGGGCAGTCCCAAAAATGCAGCTGTGGCAAGCAGGGCTAATAAAACTCAATCTTTCTGGCTAAAGTAACAGAGAATGGGAATGCGGCAAGTAGAAGAGTATAGAGGGGAATTCTCAAAAAGGGGCTTACCCCTGGGCCATGCATGCACTAGACAAGCCCCCCAAAAAACATAGTAAAAATTATAAAAACTCTCATAATTATAAGTATTCCATAATTAAAGGTTTTTCTTGTTTCAAAATATTTTCAATACAGATTTAAAGTAGGTTTTCATTTGTATCTTTTTCATTCATTCATGCATGCATGCATGCCCTTATTGAACAAATAAATGTGGAGTGCCTACAATTTTTCCAGACACTGGAATATAGCAGAGAGAAGCAGAAGAAAACAGAAGAAAGGGAGGAAGAAGAGGAAAGGGAGGAGGAGGAGAGGGAGATAGCAATAATGAAGAAAATTAAAAAGTAGAAAAATAGACCCCAATTTTTGCAATAATGGAACTTATGTTCCAGTGAAGGAGACAGATAATTTTTAAAAAGCAAATGATATGTAATATAAGGTATTGACAAGCACTAAAGAGAAAAATATATAGGCCAGAAACAGAGACTGCAAACACTTAGACTGGAACTGAAATTTTAGTGTAGCCAGGGAAGACCTCACTGATAAAGCGATTTTAATGAAATATCTAAACGATGTGCGGGAATAGCCATACATCTACCGAAGAAGCACAGTCCAAGCAGAGGGAAAACAAATATTAAGTCCCAGAGTTGTTTGAAACATGCCTGATGAGGGAAAACAGAATGGCTGGAGGAGATGAAGTCAGAAAAAGCACAGGTGCGAGATCATGTAAGGAGGTAATTTAAAGGCCTTGCTTCTGGAAGGTACTGACAAAAAGAGAAACATCATTTAAGTGAGGTTTTCACAGGAGCGCTCTGGCCATTGTGTGGAGAATGGACTAATTGGGGGCAAGAGCAGAAGTGAGGAGATCAGGCAATAGGCTACTTAAAATATATCAAGGGAAAGTGACGGTGGGTCGCTGAAGGTGACGGCAGTGCAGCTGATAAGATGTAGTCCGATTCTGAGAGTGCTTTGAATTGACCCAGATCCTTTCCTGAAGACTGACTTGGAGTGTGAGATAACGAGAAATGTCAAAGGTGACTCCAAGTTCCTTGCCCTGAATACTTGGAAAGCTGCAGATGGGGAATAGGATTTTCAATGTGGGAGGATATTAGGAGCACAGTTTGGGCCAAGATAAGCCTGAGAAAACCATATATATTATATATTGGATATATAAATGGATGGGTCAAGTGCAGTTAGGGGAGTGTGAAATTCAAAGGAGAGATCTGGAGGACACACACACGACTCGCACGTTTGGTAATTATTCCCCAATTTATAGGATGTAAATACTCCTGCCATGTCTGATTTCAAGTTACTGATGTGGAACCATGCAACACAGAGTTGGGAAGAGAGAACACAGTGGTGTCCCATGAGCTGGGAGAAGGTGGTTGCAGCACAATACTGGCAGTTGTGTGGAATAGAGATGTTGGAGACTGTCAACAAAAGAGATTCAGGGACTGAGCTTCATAGAACTAAAATATTAAGGGGTCACAGCTATGATGAAAACCAGCAAAAGAGACCGAGATATGGCCTGGATGGCAGGATGACATGTAAGGAAAGTGAACTGTCCTGGAAACAAAGTGAGGAAAGTATTTCAAGGGCAATTCATTGATTAATCTTGTACAAAGCTGATGAATGGTCAGATTGGATGAGAACTAAGAAGACCATGTACTTAGCAAAGTGAGATAATTCATTGGCAGATAAGAAGGTTAGTCGGATGACACAAAAGCAAACCTGAGTGGACTGGTTTCTAGAGAAATCAGAAAGTGAATTTGGAGATCGCAAGTCTAGACAACTCTTTGCATATGTTTTGTTTAATGACAATGAGATGAACAGGAGAGGCAGGTGCTGAAGAGGGAATAGAGTTGAGAGAATATTGAATATCTTTGTTAAAGGCAAAACAAAATGAATGAATGAATGAAGAAAAAAGAAAAGAAAAAGAAAGAGGCTTTCCAATTAGTTTGACTGAACGAATCACAGATATCAAGTAAATCAAATTGTTACTAGCCAAAGCTAGGAAAAGATATTGTTGGTAGGTAACTTCGAAAAAGATGCCTGATAATTTAGCAAATGAAGTCCTCAGAGAGCTTTTTTTTTCAAATTTATACAGTCACATCTTTGAAAACTATGACCAACATCGAAACAATATGTTAATAAACTAAAATTAGATATAAATTTTCACAATTCTGTACCACATAGCATTAAAACAATAATTCCATTTACTTAACTATGTTATCCCTACTGAAATATAATTATTACTAATAAGTTGTAATATTTGCCATAAAACAAAAAGATGTTATCATATTTAAAAGTAAATAAATTATTTTAAAGTGATGGTTATTTTATGTTTACTTACTCATTCAAAATACTATAGTTTCTGCTTATTATATTAGTGAATGTACACAATAAATTGTTAAAAATGAATACATGTCAGAGAGATCAATGATAGATTTAGAGTGACTTACTTTTACATTGTGCTCAGACTTTTTTTACTCATAAAGGCAGACAGTCAAAATTTTGTGAGAATATTGCTGTTAACCACAATGACATACTATCTCTATATACACTATTGTTTCTATTAATGAGAAAATAAAATTGAATGTGGGAGAAGGAAAAAAGTCAATGTAATGTGGCTTAAGTACATTAAAACAAAACAGAAAAAATAGGACTAAAACAATGTCATTATATAATCCTCGACAGAAAAGCCAGTTTCCAAACACAATATAGTTTCACCTCTATTCAGATCTCTCTTCAACTGATACACATTTGGTTATTTTTCAGCTGCTGCGAAGTTGGATTTGACTTGTACATGTCCTAAAATGATAGAGATGAAGTGTTTGTAAAACCACAGCTTCTTCAATTGGTCACCTGTATATATTTCTCCCTTATGTGCATTTCACCTGCCTATGTGGGATTGCTGCAGTTGCTGGCTGAAGGGACATCTCCATGTCCAAAGGTTTCACTCATCAATTTTCCATTTTGTATTTCTGCATAGCATCGAGAATCATTACAGAATTATTCATTTCTTTTTGTCTCATATGAAAATAGAAGAGCAATGGCAAGTTTTATTTTTTTTCTTTTGTGAGTGATGCGTAGAAATGAGGAAGAAAAGGGGGAGGAAGAAATGAACAGCACAGGCCCATGGGCGAAATTAGTGAAGAACAACAAGGGCAAATTAGTGGATATAAGTAAATACGTAATGTTTTTTTCAATGAGAATAGAAGGAGGGAAGAAGAGAAAAGGGGTAAGGCGAGCTCTATTGCTTCAAAGAAAATGAAAATATTAAAAAGATCTATTTGTTAATATATAACAACAGAGAGTGTATTACCATAAAATTTATTTATTATCATAAATAATTAAAATTAGATAATAAATTCACTCATTCATTAGTTCGACTAGAATTCACTGTTTGTCAGATTCTTTGTCTGGCCTTGAGTATCCAATGGTGAACAGGAGGGTCGTAATCCCAACTCACATGAAACTTTTAATCTGATACTGGGGGTAGACACCAAACACATACATATAAAGTTTGGTATGTGTTATAAAGGAAAAGAACAGGCTAGAGCAAAGAAAAATAACAAAGGGTGAAAGAATTTAGGTTCTACCGTATGATGTTGAAGATGCTATTTTAGGAAGAAACTAGCTTATAAGAATAATTGAAAAAATAAGTAAATAACTAAACAAAAGGTAATGTGGCTGGATCTTGGTGAGCAGGAGAGTGGTACAAGGTGATATTGAAGAGAAAGTCAGAGGATGGATCACGCAAGACTTGAGAGGTGAAGTCAGTGATAATCCTTATACAGTACTTTCTATGAGACCTATTCTAACTGCTAGTGTAATTAATTTGTTTAATTTTCTCAAGAATTCTATGAGAAATAAATTTTCACCATTAACATTCCCATTTTAAAGATGAGCAAACCAAGAGACAAAGAGGTTACATGCTGATGTTTATACAAATAACTGGGAAGAGTCAGAAATGGAATCCAGGTTGTCCATTTTTGTTGTCCCCACAATTAAATACTTCAAGAGTTTCAGCTTGTGTTCTACGTGGTATAAAAAGTAACCACACGGTTCTAGGAAGTGAAATAATAAGTGCACTTTAACTTTTCAAAATCTATTTCTGCTTGTTATTATAGTAAATGGATTAAAGCCAGGCAAGAATGAATGGAAAACCAGTAAACTCAATAAGAGATAATGGTAGCTCAAAATACAGGGTCTGTATTACAAATAGAAACAGATGATTTGGGAATTATTTTGTAGATAGACTCAACCAGTTCACTATTAAATTAGATGAGGGACAGGTTAAGGATAATTCCCAGGAGTCTTCCTGGCACAATTGGTTGGATAGGTGTGTCCTTTAGTGAGATGGAAACACTAGGCTAAATATGAGCTGAAGCACTCAGTTTGTGACATGTCATATGAACAATAACGGTGGCATTTCCATGTAGTATTAAATAAGCCATTATATAACTATGCATCTCAGAAAACACATCAGGGCTCAAGGTGTAACTTTAGGTGTCAGAAAATATTGATGGCATTAAAGCAATGAGAATGCATTTGATGACCTGGAGGAAAGGTGTAGAATGAAAATAAAAAAGAAAGTGGAAAGTCAAGCCTTTATTTACTCTAATATCAGAAGATGGTAAAGAAAGTATTTTTAGCCACAGAATGTTCTGGTTTTTCTTTTCTCTCTCAACAATTTTCCTATGCATTCCATGATTTTTAATCTGGTAAGTGGTGCTCTCAGGCTACTCCTGTACTTATAAATCAGTCTTAAAGAACAATGGTCATGGTTGGTCAATGTTCCTTAGGAGTTAAATGAAACATTTAAGCAACCAGTGAATAATACCCCGCTAGAATACTTTAAGAGTCCATTCCTCCTTGACCTTGGTTTTACACTTTTTCTACAGAAGAGGTCCTTCTCACAAGAAAAGAGTCACACCAAAAAAATTACTAAATCAAAGGAAGATCTCTTGCTGGCTGTTGTGTTTCTATATACTTTGTTGTGGAAAAGCTGTATATACTTTCTTGTGGAAAAGATTAGTCTTTAATCTTAGTCTGCCAGCCTGACAGCTTTGAAATTGCTGCAGAAAAGCTCACTGAAAGAGATAAATCAGTATATCATCTGCATAAAAAGACAATGTATCATCATGGTAAATAAGACAACCAAATGAAGCTTAGATGCTGGGGAAAAGCTCTCCTAGGAGGCTCAATAATAAGCCTAGAGAATTTAAGATATTTAAGAAGACAAAAGCCATATAACCATAAAGTAATATAAAATTTCATCATGGAAGTAATACCCTCATGCATACACATAAACACAAATTGAATCATGTGCTTCAAACATTTTTGGAAAGTTTCAGAACATCCCAAGTCTGTAATTATAGTTAAGGAATAAACAAAAATAAAAATCACAGACATAGAGTGAAAAGGGCAATATAATAAAAATAATAAGATTCTCTATCAGATAAGAACTCCCTGTAGGACCAAATTCAATTTGACATTTAAATAATAATTTGATCCATGCAATCCCAACGTCTAAATGAATCTAATGTGAGGAATACAATATGACACAGAAATTGGAACTATCATAACATAATATGTAGTAACATCTTTGTTTAAAAACAGGGTGGGTTTTAAAAAGAGCAGAAACCTAATTAATTTTCTGAAGTCAAGGACACTCCTGCATTACTGAAAGCGTAACTAACCACTACAATCTCTCTCAACTGGTAAAATGATTGGAAACAGGAATGCTCTTACAGGCTATGGCATGTCTTATGAGCTGTCACATAAGCTCTGCTGGATGTAGGGCTCGAGAGTAGTTTTGTGCTGCTACTCTTGTGCTCTTTTGGTGATAAAAGACACTGTAGAAATTTCAATATATGCTGTGGAACCTGAAATAAGCAGGTCAGAATCAATGGATGATTCAATGTGAGGATAAAAGATGATGGCGGTCAGAGGTGGCCAACTGCAAATGCTCTCAATTTTCTTAAACAACAAATAAATTCAAATGGTTGAACTTCTGTTCAGTGCACAATATCTGAGAGATGAATTAACGTTGAAATGATTTTCATCTTCTTTCATTTCATTTTTTAAGAAACCTTATAAACCTTTTATAAAAACCAAAGATTTATTTAAGGAATGTCACCATGCAACAATAATTGTTGAATAAAAGCTACAAAACAAGAACAAAACAAGAGTGCTATTGGGCAAAAGGTGGTAACAACAAAGTAAAATAAATTTCAAAACCATGTTTTTAATTGTTTAAAGCCCATGAATGAATCTTAATACTGCCAATGAATGCTACTATTAGGCAATGCTAATAATATTTAGACAACTAATTAACATAGCAAGGGAGAAAAAAACTGAATTTGAAGAAAACAGCCAAGATGTCTTTTAGGAAGCTGATTGAGTATACTATTGGTGTTGCCTAAAATTTCCATAAATGATGAGATTTTAGGACAAAAGCAGTTGAAGTCTTCAAATAATTATGAGGTATATTATGTTAATTTAATTCATCTCCTTTCCCACACCCATTTATTTCCTCCTGTGGACCTGCACATAACTCCTATCCTACTGTTTCACTTTAACCTTCCCATCCACCAACATAAAGCTTTGTCTTCCTGTATCTCATCCCTCCATTCCTATCCTTTTTTTAGTATCAATGCATAGTTGCAATTTAGTATATTGAAAACTTGTTTTGTAATCAAAAGGTAGACTCAGTTCTCAGCTCTGTTATGTAGAAGGAACAAACGCAGAGCAAGTCATGAAACTTCTCTACATTTCCTGTTTTGTTAAGTGACGGTAATTATAACACTAACATCAAAGAGTTTTAGTGAAGACGAATTGACAAAGTGGATGTAGAAAATGGTTTTCCACCTGTGAATGTCATTGTTAGTAGTTAGTAGTATGCTATCACAATCAGGTGTGGATGCCCATTAGAAATTACAATGTGATAATTTCAGGCATGTAAGCTAGATAACAAATATAATTCTTGTAAAATTCCAAAACCTACATGTCATATTTGTTTTTTTAATTTGTTTTCAATGTTAGAAAGGAGTCACTAAACCTTCAATATGACCTTTGAAAAGAATATGAGATGACACGGTGGATGCTATTTCTTTCCACTGCCAAGCTCTTTTTGAACATCTTTGCCATGTTTGATTAATTTCCACCCTTATGAATTGACCCCCTCAAGGTAGAACCCAGAAAATATCTCAAGAACTTCAATTTAAGTGAGAAACTTTAGGAAGTAGTCTCATCAAAAATTTATTCTGTTCCCAAAGGCAATAGTGTCTGGGACATCCACTTATGAGGGCAGCAGTGATCGCAAATTCCCTGGGACCAGCCTAGCTTCAATTGGGCAGTGACAGTCATGGCTCCTGCTGGCATTGCTCCGTGCAGTGATGGCAGCATCAGATATGTCTCATCAGATGAACTCTGCAGGAAAGATGCCGGCATGATTTCTGGAAACTTAGCCTGAAGCTTGGTTCTTTCATGCCAAAAATTTTGAGCTACCTAATATTTTTTTTTTAGTAGACACCATTTCTGCTTAATTAGTCATATTCAGTTTTAGGTTTTGGCAAAAAAAGAACCTTGACTGTTGTATCCATTCGTTGCCAGTTTGCAGCCACTGAAGTGATATTCAGAAGTAGGTGTACAAGCTTCAAAGAAAAAATCCAAAACAAATTATTTTGAGTAAAGGTAAAACTGAGGGAGAAGCACCCAATTGCTCGTTTCAATTGGATTAAATGTCCAAGAGAAAAGAGACCAAATGTGTGGCTCTCTCTGTAAAGTCTGCTCAGCTCAGCTACACACAATTAAGTAGGAAGAGAGAGAGAGAGAGGGAAAGAGAGAGAGAGGCATAGGAGCAAAAATGTCCATAGATACAGCAAATATGCAAATTATGTCTACAATGGAACTATGGGTATGTCCGTTGTTATGAAGGGCTATATTGGAATCAAATCAACAAGCTGACTTAGTTTTGAGTGTTTTGCTATCAAAACTGCAACTTGCCAGGGCTAAAAGAGACTATTCTAGACATAAAATGACTCTTGGCCTCTCGGTAGCTGACAAGCAGGAAGCTGGCCGAGAAAGTTGCTTAGCCCCCATGGAGGCCACATCCTGCAACTTCAGACATAGCCAAGCAGGCGAGTGAAAAAGGAAGAGCCTTAGATAACAATGGATAGGGAAGCCCCTTCAAAGAGCAACCAGAACTTAACCAAGAACATTCTCCATCCTTAAGGTAGAACAACCATTGACAGTACCAGCTCAATGACGTTCCAGTTTGCCATGGCTAATGGCTACTGTTTGCCGTCCTTTCTTCCCCTTTCAGGTTAAGAGTATTTACTGTGGTCATCCTATACCTGTTCCACCCTTGCATACTGGGGGTATGAAGGAGACGAAAAGGCAGCAGATTTCTTTTATGCATAGTTCACATGTCTCAGGGCCAAGGGGATGCTCCAGTAAACTTGGCATAATCTAAAGCTCTTAGACATTGAACCGGACCCAGGGACCAAGTCCAACTTTTGGCTTTCTTCCTTGGAAACGAAGTTAGTGTATTCCGCATGTAGGAATGACAGTGGAGTTAATATTTTGTGATAGTCAATACTGCACTGGTGTTGCCCACAAATATTTTTGACTCTCCAATAAGACATGATATAATTGTGCTCTCTGTGCCCTAGAATTCAGGAGTGATCAGTTAACTTCTCTGCCCAGTGCAACCTGAGTGTCACTTTTCGTAGAAAAGCTGAAGAGTCAGTGAGCGAGTCACTGCTCTCTCATTCCTTCTGCCACAGAGACAATATTCCAGGGAGTGGCTGTTCCACCAGCACAGGACCCAGGGTATCAATAAGGCAGAAAAGAATTTTCAGTGACTCTTGCTAGACATATGGCAAGAACAAAAATAAAACCCTTTTTGCTTTAAGCCGCTGAAATGAGGAGGTTATCATTTTTACCATAGCATAACAGACCACCATGATTCATAGAGATATGAAGCTCCGTCTCTAATCATGTTGTAGCAGGACATAGCTATGCTGAAGAGGGGAATAAGGAGAAAGAAAGATAGACTGCTATCTTACCAAAAAAAAAAAAAAAAAATGAGAGACACTCTTTTTTAAAACTAAGATTTTGGATCAAGCATAAGAGCCAGAGCTACATAGCAATACGATCTAACCTTGCAAATATAAATCTAACTGCAATCTTTACATGTGTTTGGAAGTGAAACAATAACTTTGGTTAGCATTTAGGTTTTAATTCCCATTGTCATGCACAAATAATAAAAGAGGGAGAACCTACACAGCAAATGATTCACTCTACTGCTCTTTGTGTACGTGTGCGTAAAACCTACACTCACATGAGAGAAAGCAATGAATATAGATTAATGGGGAAAATATCTTTCTGGATTAGGAATATGTTGGCAAATAATATTAAAACTTTATCAAATTGTAATCTGACTTATAAAGTTATTTTTTTCAGTCTATCAACACAGAGTTGGCAAACTGGAGCCCTTCCCAGATAAGCTTTGCCCTTAGTTCACAGATAGTATTTACTTGGAAGTCCCTTACTTACTCTCTCACATAAACACACAGATTCTTTGCAGTCACTATATATAATCACTTCTTTCCTTTGCTCTCTTAAGAGAGTAAATGTTCACAATCTATTCTGATTTACATTTGTTATTTATTAGTGGGTTTCATCTTTTCAATGGTAATACAAAGGCAAGTTTATATTCAGTCTTTTCAGAATTAATATAGATTTTTATTTCTCCAAGATGGTTAATAAGGTTAAGGATCTAACTTCATTTTTCTGAAGGTATAGTTTGCTTAACTAACATACCAAAGAAATAAGTAAGCATACCAATGAAGGGAAATCAAAGAACATTTATATGAATTAAAAACAAAAGCAAAACAACAAAAATGTTGAGAAAATGTCCTGGGAAAAGTAAACAAGGAAGACAACTAAATGCTCGTATTTCTAAATGAGGAAAAACTGCAAGCAAAAAATCTCATTTATCATTTTGATATATGCTTTGCAATGAAGCCACTATGAAAGTTCTAAGTTTGTGCATCATACTATTCTCCTTTAAATTCTGAATGCTTTTTCTCTCCCAACCTTTTTCATTTAAATTTGATTTTAAAAGCTTTTAAATTACAGGAAGCCATCTACCCACAAACATTGGCTTTGTTTTCTAGGTTAGATATGGTATAAAATTATTAAGGTCTAAGCTAATGAGGAAGGTACTTATTTATGTTCTTATTCTCAGGGACATCTACTCTCTCACTCCAGTCTAGATAATACCTATTTCCTCTATTAGTCATAGAACAAATCTATTTCAATTTAACTATCAACAATGAGAGAAAATGTTATTAAGCAAAAAAAAAAAAAGAAGAAAAAGAAGAAGCGGGGTGTTGGGACCAAAGTTGCTTTGCTGAACAAGCGTGGGAAGGATACACAGATTCATCTGATACTCATATGTCATGCTGGGCTGTGCATCTGAGATTTTGAGTCAGGGTCGGCTATGGGACTTGCATGGCAGGAGTTGCAACATCCACCATGGGAGGAGTTAGGAATCAATTCCTGGATAAGTCTAGCAAGAATAGGTGCATTCCCAGTCTGTGCAGGGAGGTCCTTACTGAAAGCTCGAGGCTTTTTTCCTGACATGAGTACCTTTTCAGATCTTAAAGTCACTGGGTGTTCCAACCACTGTTTCAATGTCTGAAAAATAAAATAGTTAGTTTAGTTAAATGACAGGTTAGCATAGGTAATGGTAGAAAAATATCGGTATTGAAAAGGTGTAAATGAAAGGAAAATGGCAGATACCATGTCACATTTACAGAATTTTTATGTATCTGTCTTAAAAAATATTCATAAGGAAAAAGAAGGGCTCGATGTCAGCTTTAAAGAGACTAGAACTCACTGTGGACCAGTGTCAACAGTGATCTTGACACTTCTTCACCCTCAACCCAAGAGACATTTGGCAATGTCTGAAGACATTTTTGGTAGTCACAACTGGGTAGAGTTAGAGATGCTGTTAAACATCTTATAGTGCACAGGAGAGCCCCACAAAACAAAGCATCATCTAACACAAAATGTCAGAAGTGCAAGGTTAAGCAACTCTGCTCTGGACAGTTCCAGAATTTCAGAATTGCACATATTTATTATACTCCTAAATCGAAAAAGAAAAAAAAAAGCACTAGATTTTTCAGAAGTTCAGAAAAGTTTCTTTGAACGAGAAAGAACATATAACATTTATATGTTATATCAGATCGAAGCACCTGTAACGATTATGAGTGTTTTGATTCCAGCCAAACCTCGGTGAAAAAATTCATTTTTCTAATTATCCACTTTTTATCACGGGTACATGCACCAAACTCGAATTCTAGTTTTCTCATCTCAGAAAATGGACATTGTGATGCTTCCATTTCAGCAATGCTATGCAGAGTTAATGACAATATTCAGAAGGACCACATAGAGCAAATAGCACCAAATGGCATTATTATTGTTATCATTATCTCACTATTCTATATGGGATAAAATAAGCTGCTCAAATCTTAGGCAATTAAAATTAGAAAAGCCTAAAGAATGCTGATAATGCTCTAGGGGAAGCTACCAATAAGATAGAATAGACTAAAAATCATATTATTTTTTTCTAAAGCTTCAAAATTTCCTGCTGACTTGGTTCCTTTCAGAAAGCACCCTTAATATAGCTGCTTATAGCACTGAGCTAAGGCCAACCTGTCTTGCATACGAAAAAAAGAAAACTGCTGATAAAATAGGTACTTGGTGTATTTTTAACTAAGGGAATTCCCTGATGCAGTGGGGGCAGGGGCGTGTCATGTACGTACCCTGAGGTGGACCCTTCTACTTGAGTATGGGTGGAAGCTTGACTTGTTTCTAACGAATAGAATATGGCAAAGCAGATGTGCAACTCCCATGATTATGTCACACTATGTAAGAGCCTCCTTCAGCGGTCTATAGCAAGAGATTCTCTCACTGGTCACAAAGAAGCAAATGGCCGTGTTGTGATCTGCCTCTGGGGCAGGCCACAGAGCAGGGCACTGCAGGCAGCCTCTAGGATCTGAGGGTCGGCTCCATTCAGTACAAAACTGAGACCCTCAGTTATACAGCTGCAAAGATATACATCGTGCCAACACCTGAATGATTGTGGAAGTGGATTCTTCCCCGGGTAAGCCTCTGAATGACACCACAGCCCAGATAAATCTTGATATCCGTTTGAGGAGACTCTGAGCAGAGGATTCAACTAAACCTCATTCAGACTCCTGACCTGTGGAAACTGAAATAATAAAAGCATAGTATTTCGAAGCCACTAAGTTTGTGGTAATTTGGTATGCAGCAATAGAAAACTAATATAGAAGGATTGGCCAATGATACAGTATCCCTGAAGTATAGTAGAAGTAAAATCTTAGGTATTTAAGATATCCAAGGATTAAGTTAAATTAGGACAAGAATGGGTTCCATAATCTCTGGATCCATAAAAGTTAGTCATGATAGACCTATCACACAACCTTGTCTGATTTCACACACACACACACACACACACACACACGCACGCACATAGCAGAACAAAACTGATCCCAAGTCTGAAAATAATTTATACTTATTTTACTAACAATTTACAACTGGGTCTACAATATCTGTGTTTTCATGCAAGAATTCTATATACTATGGATATAAACGAGAATAAATTAAACCAACTCACCAAGCAGGAACTCTTTTAATTGGCAATACCCCTATAATAAATTATCATGCCAGTAATCTGGATGCCACGTATGAATATTTCAAAGTTATTAATGTCATAGTAAATATCATAAGCACATGAAAGTCAACATGAAAAATTGGAATGCAGGTATTCATTGACAAAATGTAACATCAAATTAAATGAACTTAACGAAAAATCCTCTTGCAGTTGCATAATGCTGAAGTCAAGGTCAAGTTTTAAAGGAGCACATGGCTGCATTCACACCTTATGTTTTCCATCAACACTGCAGAGGGTGCATTTCAACTGACTCAGAAAATGTATCATTCGTGGAAGTATATGCAAGTATAAAAGGAAGTCATTTAACCAGATTATCAGCCGGGGGAGAAAACAACAACAACAACAACAACAACAACAACAACAACAACAACCATGAAGCAGCAGTTACATTTCTGCATGTAGCAGGCAAAACATGGAAGAGAAAATTGAGAGCAAAATGAAAGATGACACTTATGAGGAGATCAGGACTCAGGGAGGGACACATCTTCCCCCAGGCCTACCCATGCCCGCTGCAGGCCCCTTCCTCAAACCTAGGTTGAAAGAGGATTTTTTAAATGAGGGTTGGTTCTTTCACTTGTCCAAAAAACACACATGGCTTTTAGCAGCTCTGAAACTGTATTACAGTCAGATGATAAGATAATTTGGGGCAACATTTACGCTAATTGGCTTGTTTTATACAAATGCCCCAGGCTGACATTGTTGATGTCATGGTGAACACTTCGTTGTTATTGCACTTAAAATAAACATGCAAATGAACAGTTAAGTAGAAGAACCTCCCAAATACCTTTTGACATAGTGAAGGAACAGCAGCAATAAGGACTTGGTTCTGAAACAAGACTGAAAAGAACAATAAGGGAATAAGTTAATCTGGTGAATTTTAGTTCTTATGTTTATAGTACACAATAATAATGCATGTACTTATTGTGATATTCAAAACAGACTATGTTTATGTTTATTAAAAAGTAATGTGTTATAAATGGAACGGAATTCCATTTCTTCAAATGTCGTTGCAGGTTTTGTTATCCAATCTCTAAATGAAACCACAGCCGTCATTTCCTTTGATACAAATGGTAATTTTCACAGTTGATTCCATTTTGAAAGGCTCCCAATAAAAATTGGTTTCACAGAAATATTCCCTTTTAATTTTAGATGCCCAGACCATAGATGAGCACGGAAGGTTATACATCTTCTTCCAGCTTGGTGCTATCGGTGACATGAAAGTTCGTCTTGCAACAAATCATTGCAGCGTAGCATCACAAGGAAGAAAAACCCAAGGTTATACACTTTGAAGGTCTTTGTGGACTGGAAGATTCATGATAAAGCAAGGGACTGAAAGGCCAACCCCAGTACAAATGATAATCGCAAACAACTGAATTGTTTGTAGCATTCTGGACAAACCTCCCTGGGCAAATGCCACGTTATGGAAGAGCCAGTCTCTCCCTTCTTTGCATAATAAGAGGAAAATATTGGGTCAGGTGACTCAGGATACTTTCTTTCATTATTACTCCATAATTGCTGAAATGAAAAAGTCAGTATGACAACAACCCATTTTAGGGACAGGTGAGTTTCTTAGTAGCGAATTCATATGGTGTCGGTTATTAGCAGTGTTTGTAATTCTGCCGGCAAACAACTTTGCATGACTCAAATGAGGTAGATAAACAAATTCAGAGAATCCCACAAGGCAGAGCCTCCTGCAGTTCTCTGAGTCTTCTGAAACTGCGATAGTGACATAGCATAATTCACTGACTCTCTGGAGTGTCATAGTGTAATGGCATTTCACAGCCACGGCACATCACATTACATTATGCTCACAGTGTCACCACGTAATCCACAGCACCATAAAGTGATAACATTGCATAATGAGACACACGAACCCAATGTAATGTGACATACAAGAAAATCAATGCAGCATATCACTAGAAGTACCCAGTTTGGGAGGTGGGGGTACCTATGGGCATTTCAAATGAATTTACAGATCATTCATTTCCTACATAATTTTACTGTATTTAATTTCTGTGCATCTGCAGGCTTCCACAGAGAAATCTCATGCTGAATTTGCAAGCTGTGCAACTACACAGCCATGTTTCTTTTCCAGAGGATGCCATGAAGTAAAATGTAAATATGCAGCATAAAATATTTGAAGGAATTTAAAGAAGGGCAAGAATTTCTTTTTAAAGGGATGTTCTCTGCAAACATTGTGTAAAGGGCTCTACACATTTCTTAAATTAACTGGCACAATTCTGACCTCTCAACACAAAAAAACGACCTTCAGAAAAGAAAGAAATAGCAATTATAAAAGGATTAAAAGGTAGGATTTATCAGGAAAGGCTACATAGTACATGGAGTGCTGGGTAGAATTAGATACTAAAGCAACAAGCAGTCTCTCAACAATAAAGTCTTTTATTGTAGAAGGAAAAGCTCTCAGCTAATATTACCCCTAAGCCAGGCAACCGGTTACTATAGGAACTCCCTAGGACCAAATTTCTAATACCAAACCACTGACAACACTGTCTTTGCACTTTACACAAGGACAATAATAGTGCTCTCTCAAGTATGTTGATGAGAAAAATCTCACATCACTTGTCACAAGTACAAAGAAAGATGGAGTTCGTGGCAGCAAGACATACTTTAGGCACCTGATGGTGTATCTGGGCAAGGGCATTTGAAAACAGGAGTCACTGAATTGCAAGGTGACGAAACATGACTAGCAACCTTGAGTTACCCTAGAAGATATTCTTAAGGCAACTTTAATATTTTGAGGGTATTATTTCGTAATCTTTATGACTTCCTTTCCAAGACCGAGTCAACGCAATTTAGGGAAGTAGGTTTAAAATAACAGTCAAATACAATGGAAGAAAAAATTTAAAAAGATGATGATTTACCTTTATGCAAGTTCAGAGCTCTACCTTGGATATTTATGGTGGCAATGTGTTTCACCACGCACCTCCCCTGACTCCAACCAATTTGAACTTGAGAAAAACATCCAACTCAGCGCTGCTTCTAATCTAGGAACATGTGGGGATTACACCAACCAGTTCTGTCTACTCCTTTCCTCTCCAGGTTTAAAACCATCTCCTTGTTTATTATGCTGTCTTTGGCATGATATTTTGCAGTTGAAATAAGCATACCCCCAAAATAAAGCTAACATAGACATGAAAGGATGAAAATTATGGAAAGGATGGGAATTACGTTCTCAAAAAAATGCCGGTTTTGCATCACTATCTATGTGCGTCTGTGTGTTGTGTGTATGGTAAAAGTCACGTAACATGAGATCTACCCTACCAACAAATTTCTAGTGACTTGTAGAGAAGTGTGAACTGTAAGCACAATGTTGTACAGCAAGTTTCTAGAGATTTTTCATCTGAAGCTTCATATCCGTCAAGCAGCAATTCCTCATTTCTCCCTCCCTCAGCTACTGGCAACTGATTCTACTTTCTGCTTGGATGAGTGTGACTACTCTAGATACCTCATACAGAGGAATCATGAAGGTTTTATCTTTCTGTGACTGGTTTATTTCACATAGTATAATGTCCTTAAAGTTCATCCACACTGGAGCACCTAACAGGATTCTCTTCATTTTATGACTGAATAATATCCCATTTTGTGTACACTTATAACACTCTGAATAATTCATTGGGTGAACCCACAGATACGGACATTTTAGATACCTTTTAGATCATTTGATAGCAAGTTTCGCAGTCCATTTTTTGTCATTAAAAAGATGGAGAAAATGGCAACAATAATATAAACATATTGTATTTGAAAACTCCTCAGTTTAAATTTAGCCTACCTATCTAGTCCTCTAATTTTGGGATGTTATACTCAATTCGATGAAATCCTGTTAATGTGTGTTGTAATATATCATTGGACTGCTTATGACACATCCCCCAACTACAGCAAGCACATTTAAAATTAAATTAACATTGAGTTACAAACTTAATTAAGATAGCATACAACTTAAAGAAATTTATGAATCAGCTTTTCGCAAATGCAGACTTATATGTGTAACAAGCCTTTTCTTCAGTAACACCCATCCTAGAAGGATAAAATCAAGTACTATTGATCACAAATAATGATGCATTAAAAATAAATCTGTTTTAGACTCAAGCATCCAGAAGGATAATATCATAGACTTCTAATTTCTTCAAGATCTACAACACATGACAATCCCAGAGTGTATGGCAAGCTGTTCATAAAACACAAGTCAGTGTAAACAAATAATCATGAATGTCTGGGAAACACACAATCAGTTTTCTACTTTAGTCAAGATCACAGTACAAATATTGAATCTGTGTTGCCTCCCCACTTCCTCCTCCTTATTTTCTGTGCCTTAAGAACAGGCACACTCTGTGACTTATTTAGACCTCCCTGAGAGCACTCAGAGCCCTCAAGCCGGGGGACATATTAATGAAAGAGGGACCTAGTCAATAGTGGAAATCTGTTGCCACTTTGGTCTGCGAAGTAGACTCTGTAATTCAATTAGATTTCTCTTTCCCATTGCCATGACATGGCGCACCTCAGCCCAGAGCAATGGGGGAGAATCCTCTTCTCTAGCATTAACAAAGTCCTGGCCTTGCCCCATTACCCAAAGAAATAAAAAAGCCTGGAAAATAATTCTGCCATTTTCCCTCTTTTTCTTGCACAAGGACTAGGAATCCAAAGAGGTCCCCACGCCCTCTCCAAATTATCAGGGCTTTTCCTCAAGGGTCCTTAGAAGGCTGTTTCTGATCAAAGGCTTACGGCATCCAATTCTGAGCTACTCCTCAACAATACATGACATTTACTTTTCATTTACATTTAAAAAATGCATCAAATCTGTTTTGGTTACCACTAGATAGGATTATGAAGAGGTAGTTTGGGTGTTTCTTTTGCTTTTCACACATGTTGCAATCTACTCAGTAGAACTGGATTTTATACATTACCGTATTTTGATCATTTCAAAAAAATCTGATTTTCATAATATTGTTAGTGTTAATTTACTCTATCTTGCTCAAAACTACATTTCAAAGTGTATTACTTCTTATTTTACCTTACTTGATTTCCTTTACTTTTTATCTTTTTTTAATCCAAAGATTGCTTGTCAATTGTGTTTCCAAAGGAAGAGTTTTCTTAAAGGTTCATTATCAATTGATACCACCTACAAATTCCAAGGTTTGAAATATACATAGGCGTGATCCTTTGATCCTTACATGTTTAAAAACGTGGCTTTAGAATTTAAGCAATGTTTAAACCACATGCACAATATGAAATGAAAATTTAAATTATCTACCTAATTCATGCTTGATAAGAAAAAAAGACATGTAGAATGACCAGCCAATCAAAATAAAAAAAAAAAAAACTTTATTGTTTGGCTAAAAATATTTTAGTAGCTTCACATTTGTCTTTATAAATAGACAAAGAAACTTCATGAAAACAGAACACCACTTAACAGCATTTTTTTTTTTTTCATGTAAAATAAAGTTATCAGCTTTCCACAAGGTTCACAAGCCCTATTACCTAAGTGACCTTTTAGGAAGCTCTCTATGGACATAATCAGTCATCTATCATACTATGCAATTTATTCTACCTTATTTTGCTGAAAGGAAAATCATTCTACACATTTTGGTAAATTCTTTTTTTATTTTAAATTCCAGACCAAAGAAGTAAAATAGAAACAAAAGCTTTACAATTTTCCGAAATAAAAGCGTAGAGAGTTGACTTTTAGGAGACAAATGTATGTCAAAAATACCTGTGCAAATAAGTTGTGTTTCCAGTTTTATTCATTTATGGTTCAAACAACTGAATATAACTTTTAAATTCTCCGTGAAATCTACAGTAGGACCGGGAGAAACACACTCTGGAAGGACCCTTTCCTGCTCATTAAAAGCATGAAATGCCTCTGCGTCTTCCCTAAATGGAATGAGTAAGGCAAAGGAAGATCACATTGTAGGACAAAAAGCTATCCTTAGCTCACATCTTGGCAGCAGATGTGGAGGACATTTTATTACTGAAAAGAAAACATTTCAATAGACGTTGATCTCCAAAGCAAAATCAAATGCTGTACTTTGTACCATATTGGACTATATAATAAGCCTTCTTCTCTTATGTTTGAAACTATGTTTTTATATGGTGACAGTCACATTTTATATATTTAGCCCACAGTTTTAACAGCTCCTAAATATTCATAATGCTAATTTTAAGTCACAGCATGATTTGTTAATTCTTATAACTCTGACAAACCTTGATAAATTGCGCTAAATTTGAACCAGATTTTCTAAGCCTTGCAGAGACATATTAATTCAATATTATTACTGTCAAGCATAAAATATGTTCAGAAGCTTCCAGCATCACATCACACCACTTCACAGCTGAACCGGCACTTCATTCCCTTAAACTGACTAATTTATCTGCCGTTGAAATAACAAATAATGTTGTCTATTGTTCTTGCATTTAATGGGGTTCATTCTTTTGACCAAAATTGTAGCGTAGGGAAAGGAAATAGAGAAAATTCTTTTGAGAAAAGTAATAGCTTAGGAAGTTAATAAATATGAACTACCATGGTTCACAAAATCTCAAACTGTCAAGAATGAAAAAGAAGCTAATTGTTCTTGGTCTACCGAATGCTAAATACAGTAAATGGCTCTAAATGAGCACGATATAGAAAAGTCTGTTCTTTTCTTAGGGGCATTTTTAAGGAAATAAACATAGTTTATTGGATTTCTGTCATTTACAGTGTGTTATAAATATGCCAATATCTGTTCACATAGTCCAATAAAATCTTATTTCCTGGATATAAAACCATGTTATTGTGGCATTGTCCCATTTTCATGGCAAATCTGAACCTGATTTAGATTTTGACTCCCAGGGTAAGTTCCTAGCATCCCTGGTTTTGAAAATGTAAGAGCAAAATGGTCTTGAGTGTCAATAACTTAAAAGATAAATAATACCGATATTTCTCCAATAAAGTTCTTCTCCTGGGGTTCCACTGCTTATGACCTTCCACATAAACGACTATCTTTATCTCTCCAGCTGACGTTCTGTCTCCAGACTTAGGCCTCTTCTCTCACACACCTGGATCTCACTCCTTTCACTTACTCGAGGCTTTTGCTTTGGAAATTGTGCTCCCTCTTACACACTTTCCTATCTTTTCCTTTTTCCTATGTTCAACTTTAACAGATGCCATCTTGGGGGAAATAAAGTCTTCCCACAAAGAAGAAGTTGACCTGACTTGTCGCCCAGCTACCATTTCATTGTGTGCTCCTCTTCAGAGCAAAGCTTCTTGAAAAATGTCTCTTGGTCTCTTTCTCAAGTTCCTCAATATCACGTATTTTTTCCCTTGAACATACTGTATTCAAAATGTGTTTGCTTCTTTTTTTAAATAAAATAGATTATTTTTTACAACAGCTTTATATGTATAGCAAAACTGTGCAGAAAGTAGAGTTTCCATATATTCTCTTCCCGTACACACTCACATACTCCTCCACTATCAACAGTCCACTCCAGAGTGACACGTTTGTTACAATCCGTGAACCTACACTAACATATTGTTATCACCCAAAGTACATATTTTACTTTAGCGCTCACTCTTGGTGTTGTAAATTCTGTAAGTTTTGACTAATGTATAAAAACATGTTTCCAACATTATAGTATCATACAGAATAACTTCACTGCCCAAAAAATCCTCTGTGATCTAATTCATCCTTCACTCTCCCCCAACCCCTTGCAAACACTGATTTTTTTTATTATTATTATTTGAATTCTGTTTATCATGTGCAATGGTTTATAAAAGTTAGGATTATCCATATTAGAGAGAAATGGAAACATAAAAACACAATCGCAATACAGGAATAACTACCATTCACAGTTTGCCACATTCCCTTCTACAATGTATTTTTATGTCTGCATATGTGTGGGGTTTTTAAAAATTTATTTCTTTTGATTACTGTCTTCATAGTTTTGCCTTTGACTTACAGTTTTTAACTGATTTAAAGGTTTCTAAGCCAACTACTTCACAATTATTCCTTCTAGGATCATTAATAATTTTTTAAAGAAATGTACAATGGTCAATTTTTGGTGCTCATCTTAGCTCAATATTTCAGCCGGATTAGCAGTTAATCATTCCTACGTTCTTGAAAAACACATGTATCTTGGCTTCCAAGATGCCACATCCTTCTAGTTTTATTCACTTTCTCTCTGGACATTCACATTCAGTCCCATTCATTGACTTTTCCTCTTCTCACCAACTTTCAAATATTAGGGCAACCCTGGGCTTGGCTCTGGTCCTCTACTCCATTTAATTACATGGATTCTAATTTATCTTGTTTACCTGGAAGTTTAATAAATTCTATTGATTGAAGTAGCCTGTACTTATATATGACTTCTGGTCTTGAGGCAAGATAGAGTGGAAACATTTCCCCCTACCTAAAAACTCCAGATGCAAACATATATAAAATAAAGAGAAGACTTTGAAAGATGGAGGAAATAAAGAAGGCCCATTATGAACTTAGGGATCCAGGGAGTTACACTGTAGTTACCTCCCTGCGTTTAGCTTTTCCCTAATATATTCCATACTGGGTGCTGAAGAAGGCAGACATCAACCTAGAAGCATCAGTGAGTACAGACAAAACAGAAAAAAAAAAAAAATCCAATGAAATCTGCTCTCTCTAGGCAAAGGACCAAGGGACATCCTACTAAGACATAAAACCTTCAGACAATAAGCACTATAATCTACCTGAACACCATGAACAAAACTGTGGTTCACCATCACCATGGCCATCAATGACCAATTCGAAAGCTACCCAGCTGTCATAAGGTTCCTCTTCTTCCTCACTGGGGTGATTGGGGAATTGAGATTTTCATGCCTGCTTGATAGTGAGTGTCAATGGAGACTGCGTGGAGAACAGTGACATGGTGCCCTCCCAATCCTAGCTAAGGATCTCTGCAGAGTCATTTGGGGAACCCCAAGCTATCATCCCACCCAGGAGTAACAAGGATATGTAACAAGGATGTGGCAGGATGTTGGAGGAGGACTGTTAAAAAATAATATTTAAATAAGATCCAGAATATTACTACATAATATTCAAAATGTCTAGGATACATAAAAAATGACTTATCACGCCAAAATCCAAGAAATATCTCAAATTAAATTAGAGAAGACAATCAACAGATGCCAACACTATAATCACACAGACATGGGGAATAGCTGGTGAGCATTTTAAAGCAGAGATCACAAAAATAATTCAATGAGAAATTACAAATATTCTTAAAGAAAATGAAAAAATAGAAAGTCTTACCAGAAGATTAGAAAGTGTTACCTAAATAAATTAATAAATAAATAAGAACCAAACAGAAACTTTAGAACTAAAAAATATAAAAACTGAAATTAAAAATTCCATGGATGGATCCAATAGGAGAATGAAGATGGCACAAGAAAGAAACAGTTCACATGAAGACAGTGGATGGAAATGACCCCGTGTGAACAACAGCAAGACAGCAAGAAATTAGACTGAAGTAAAATGAGCAGAGTCTCACAAATCTGTAAGCTAACAAAACAGCTAACATTCATGTTATTTCAGTTTCATCAAGAATGGAGAAAGAGACTAGGGCTGAAAATGCATTCAAAGAACTGATGTCTGAAAACTTCCCAAGTTTGGCAAAAGAGATACACGTACAGATTCAAGAATCTGAGTGAACCCCAAATAGAATAAACCCAAATAAAGCCATGCAAAGACACATCATAATCAAACTTCTATATTCTAAAAGCAAAGAAAAGATCTTGAAAGCAGTGAGAAAGAAACGACACCCTACTTTTAAGGGAAAAACAGTTTAAAAGATAGCAAATCTCTCATCAGAAACCATAGAAGCAAGAAAGAAATGGCACAATATTTCTCAGGTATTGAAAGAAAAGAACTGTTTTCCTAACCAAATAAATAAATGAAAAAATAACTTAGGAAACTATGATTTTTTTTATAAGGTAATTATTTTTATTTATTTTTATTTTTTTTCATTTGTTTTATTTATTTTTTTTATTTTCTTCTTTTTTTTTATTGTTTGTTGTTTATAGGGTACAGATGTTTAGGTTACGTATGTTGCCCTTGCCCCCCCTTCCCCCCAAGTCCCAGTCCCAAGCGTGTCCATCTCTCGGAGGGTGCGCATTGCACCCTTTGTGTATGCATATATCCGTCCCCTCCTCCCCCTCG
>RJWJ010022187.1:0-26915 GCA_004363605.1 Indri indri | reverse complement strand
ATAAAACTTATTTATCTCTTCAGGGTCATTCTGAAGACCAAATTAAACAGGCATGTGAAAGTGCCTAAGTGTATGGCAAGAAATAGAACAAGTGCTCAATAGACATCAATGGAATCTGAAAATGGTTTTTCCTTCATCTTCTACAATAAATTTGTCACCATGACTGGCTTCCTGCTCTTTATATTGCCTTCTCCTGCCCTCATTAACTGCCACTCCTCCTAACTGGTGACATTTCTGTCCCCTTCCTCTTCCAGTGCTTGTCTATCTTATAAATGGCTGCCTAACTTACCTTTCAGAAACAACATTTTTATCCTATGATGCCAGGGTAGTGGAAAGAGGCCCTGAAGTTTATATCAGAAGTCTGGATAGACCTTTCATTTCTCCCATTTCAGGTTGTTTTTCATCTTCCTGGAGTCTGGGGAGGTATGGTGTGAAGCCACTACAAATTACTAGAGCTGGATGGTCCAGAAGCAGACCTAGAATTAATTCCCCATCAAGATATTTAGGTGGGGCATTACTGTTGGCGGGCCTGAAATATTTTATTCACCAGTAGATTGAACCTGATTGCTGTCCCTGGATCTCATACAACTCTGAGCATAGTGTGAGGCTCAGATGAGGGATGTTTTGTTCAAAGTCTGAAGTTCATTGTTTTCCCTCCTTCTTACCATTCCTTTATCTCCCACCCTGCCTCTGCTCTCCTTCCCCTAAGTCAAAGTCAGATTTCGCAGCCTGCTCTCCAGACTCTCCATGAGTTGGCCCCATTTTATCCCTACCTGTTCTATCCTCCACTTAGTCGTTAATTTTTTTTTCAAGTTTGTTAGTTCTGCCCTCCCCAATTGTGCTTGGGCTGTTTTGCGTTTCCCAGGGATATAGCAAGGCGCTCACTTAGAATTTGACAGACGAAGTGAGTGAACGCCTCCAGATCACAGTTTGAGAGCTAGAGAGGACCTATTGTTCCCTAAGTCCAACATCTTTTCTTCTTGGAAGGTGCAGTGGAGGCTTGGACAGGTGAGTGACCGAGTCACCTCAGGACCCAGAGCAGGCCAGGGCCAGACTGCCGGGCCAGAACTGACCCTTTTCCCTGACCACACTGTCAGGGCGATCATCTGTCTACAAAATACCTTTCTTCAGTGTCCTGCCTGAGAGGCTGATTAAATTTCATTGCTAGGCGGGGTGCGGTGGCTCACGCCTGTAATCCTAGCACTCTGGGAGGCTGAGGTGGGATTGCTTGAGCTCAGGAGTTCGAGACCAGCCTGAGCAAGAGCGAGACCCTGTCTCTACTATAAATAGAAAGAAATTAGCCAAACAACTAAAAATAGAAAAAATTAGCTGGGCATGGTGGTGTGTGCCTGTAGTCCCAGCTACCTGGGAGGCTGAGACAGGAGGATCGCTTGAGCCCAGGAGTTTGAGGTTGCTGTGAGCTAGGCTGATGCCAGGGCACTCTAGACCGGGCAAGAGAGTGAGACTCTGTCTCAAAAAAAAAAAAAAAAAAAAAAAAAATCTCATTGCTCATTAGTCAGCACCCTCTGGGATGACTCACCAACTGCTCTGAGAACCAGCGCTCAGGGTCCCTCAGTGCAAACCTTCCCTCAGCCCTGTGAGGTTCTATATCTAATCTCTGTCCTCATTGGCTGGGGACCTTGGATATGTTCTCAACCCTTCCAGTTTCCTCTCCTCCCCCTGCCTCACAGGGAACACAAAAGAATTGGTTCTTATGAAAAGTGCCAAGTAGGCACTGCACAGTTATCTGGAGTATAACACACTTGAATTTATAAGGAGAGCTCTTTTCTGTGTGAATTAACCTCTGGACTGAGAGTATGACCATATGAAAAATAAGTAACATAATTTCTGGACAAAATGGACCCAAATTGAAAAAGGTTGAAGTTGAAGCTGTTTAACTATAAACAAAAGTTGTTGACTAAACTCACCACTTAAGGAATAATGGATTTAACAAATACTTTGTTAAGTAACTTTATGTAAGGGAATGTGCTAGGCATTGAAAGGGATACCAAATTCAACCACACTGTCCTTGACCATGGGGTTTGCAATTTAGAAGAACTGGAGTATGTACGCAAGCTACTGTAACACAAAATAACAGGTGACAGGTGATGGGGGGAGGTTCATGGAAGTGCCAGGAGTGGGGAGAAAGCGTTTCGGGTGGGAAAAATCAAGGAAGACTCGTGTAGCCGGTGCCATTTTATCTGAGCCTCGAAGGATAGGGAGGGTACTGATAGGGAGAAATGAATTCCAGACCAAGAAGTAGATGTGAAATCTTAGAGCTTGCCCCATTAACAAGAATTTAGGATATGAGAATGTAAGTAAGACTAGATAAGTAGGTTGGGGCTCAAACATGGAAGCCATGTCGAATACCAGGCCACGTCACTTGGTCTTTGTTCTGTAAGCAATGGAGAGTCAGTGAAAGGTTTTGAGGGGTTACAAGAGGGTGCAGTGACCGTAGTGATATGAACAAAATGTACTGTAGACGTATCATTCTGGAGTGATATCAGAAATCAGGTGACCAGTTAGGAGGGTAAAGAAATATCCTGGACTAATTAAACCACTAAGAGGGCCTAAGCTAGTGGAACAGGAACAGAAAGGGAAGAATAGGATAGAGCTTTGTTAAGTTTGTGAGGGAGAGGGAGGAGTTTTTCCAAAGTGTTAAGACTAGTTTGTTTTAAAAAAAAAAGATGTGAGAGAATGGTGATTAATCTTTGGTTAGGCAGAGTCCCTGTCTGTATCCGGAAAGTCTCAGAAACGCGAACAGACTGCTTGACAAAGGGAAGCTGAGTGTTCTGCAAGAATTGTACTGTCCTGGGTTGAAGGTCAGGCCAGAAGGGAGCAGGTGACGAGGCTTTGGTGAGCTTCCCTTTGGAAAGAGAAGCAAACTACAAGTTTATTTATAGTTAATCACTCTTTGCTGTGCCATGAGAGTGGCCATAAAACCCTTCCTAGGAAAAGGGATTGTACATTCTTCTCTTTGACTTAACTTTGGCTTTGGTGATAACCCTTGGATGAGGAGGGGACCCTGGCTTCACCCTTAGAGGTCGCAGCGAACATGGGAGGAGACCCTGGCATCTGAGTAGGCCTAGGAGAGAAAAAGGCTTTGGGGCTGGGTAGTAGAAAGTTCTGTGCTTCCTGGCCTGGGAAATAGATATGTTTATCCAGGATTGAGAAACCAGAAAGAAAAGCAGGCTTGGCATGTGGAAAGGTGAAGGGTTCTATTTTGGACAAGCTGAATTGCAGTTGCTGGCATTATGAAGACAGGACATAGAGAGCCAGACTTAGACTGATAGGGTTCATTGGTTTGCAGCCAAGCTTGAGTCAAATGAAAATAAGACCTAAGTTGGCCAGCCTGAGCAAGAGGGAGACCCCGTCTCTACTAACAATAGAAAAAAATTAGCTAGGCAACTAAAAATAGAAAAAAATCTTAGCCAGGTGTGGTGGCACGCGCATGTAGTCCTAGCTACTCGGGAGGCTGAGGCAGAAGGATCGCTTGAGCCCAGGAGTTTGAGGTTGCTATGAGCCAGGCTGACGCCATGGCACTCTAGCTAGGGCAACAGAGCAAGACTCTGCCTCAAAAAAAAAAAGATCTAAGTTGGGAAGGATGGTCTGATAGGCAGTATGCAGTGATGTAATCTCTAATCCAATCAGAGGGTTCTGATCATGTTTCTGTGTCAACACAATGTCCTAGGTGAGGGACAAACAGGTGTCATTGTCAGCAGTGGCATACGTTTCCTTGAAGAAGCAATGATTTGACTGAATGAGATGTCCCATTGACTTAGTCATAGGAATGAATCCATTCATTTGCAGTGGGGAGAGGTTTCTAATTGAGCCAAATGATTGTTCTCATACACATAGCGCTTACCTTCTAGGGAAGGAATTAACCTGGCTCCTGAGAGTTTAAACCTGCCTGTGGTTGTTGCATATGCCTGGCTCTGACTTTTCTTTTAAAATTTTTTTTTTAGAGATGGGGATGGACCAGTGTGGGGGTTGGTGGGGGGAGGTGGGGAGGGATGGGTCTTGCTGCGTTGCCCAGGCTGGTCTTCAACTCCTGGCCTCAAGTGATCCCCCTGCCTCAGCCTCCTGAGTAGTTGGGATTACAGGCGTGAGCCACCGTGCCTGGCCTAACTCTGACTTCTTTAAGGGTAGCAAGCAAAGCCATTGAGCAAGCAGACTTGAAAAGCAACTGGTGAGAGGAGGCAGCAAGCACAGGCTGTGAGGCCAAGCATCACCCATCTTGGTAACATACTCCTGAGACCTGCTCTCCCCCCTCTACCCACTCCTTATTTGTTTAGACACATCCCTTTCCTTAGCCAGTTGGCTTTTTGCCCAGTTCACCTTTATCTTCTGCTCCCTCACAGTCTCTTGCATACTTCCTTACAGACAATTTCCACGCAGAAGGGCCTCTACTTTATGTAACAGACTTCTTTTGTCATCTTCCCTTGCTTCCTTTCTACCTCGATTTACTGACAATCCATTTCCTGTAGGGTACTCTGCTAAACGTATCCGGCTAGACATGCTGTCCAAAGACAAAGTTCCTGACACCAAGGACTTTACAACCTAGTAGAGAAAATAAGATTTTTACATATTTCACCATAACACAAAAGTGGAAGAAATTGGAAAGTGCCATAAGATAGAGCCAGATAATACTGAGGGAGTGCAAAACAAGGCAGGTTGCTTCTGGCTGGAGAGGTTGGGAAGACTTCCTGGAGGAGGGGACATTTGCACTGAGCACTGAAAAATGGAGACAACTTCCACACTCAGAAGTGGGACATTTTAACTATGTTACATGAAATGTGTACACTGAGCCATGTTTATGTTTCTCAGTCTCATTTCAGAGGCCGTAAATCACTGAGTTGGGATTTGTCATAAGGACGATGGTAGTAAATGTGCATTTTTAAATATAGCCAGCTGCTGTTGTGCCAACCCCCTGCTTGCAGAATCAGAGAGCTGCCCAGCTGTCACCTGTCAGCGTGACAACTGTCTGGTCATGGCAGAGTAGAAAGAATGCGAACATCTTTCTGATGGATAGATGGACACATTTACCCTTACTTCTATTTAATATGCCTTCCAATGCTGAAGTTTTAGATTTTATAATATTTTGTGGGTGATAAAATGGTGAATTTCTCATATCTCTGTGTTGCAGATGGGAAATAGGATTTAATACATCCTAGGTCACCTAGAGGAAAAAAAAGCATTAAGTCAGGATGACAACGGATATCAGCCTATGACAAAGTTTTCACTAATCTCAGGTGAAAGGAGAAAAATGAGGAATCCGCAATGAGTTTTTCATAAATTTAAAATGTATTAAACATAAGGATTATCTTTTACCCAGAGATTAAATTTCTGGTCTTAAAATGGCTTGTTAAAATGACATGATGGTAATGGTTGGTAAAAAAAAAGTCCATCCTTGTCCAAAGAAAAGGCTTCTAACCCTATGAAGATCCCATAGAAAAAAGCTGGGGACAAAGGAATTTTGCTGGCACGTGATATCTTAATATCGAATGCTCAAACTAATAAACTTGCTGATTTAAAGAGCGGAGGGGCAGTTTTTTGCCTACAGGATCAAATAATGTCAGAACTGAACAAAACACAGGGATCGTCTGGTCTGTGCAACCTCCTCAATTAAAGATGAGGAATCTGAGGCCCAGAAATGTTAAGTGGCTTGCCCAAAGTCACTTCCCTTTTATTTCTATATTTTCAAGTGGCCCTGTTTATAGTGATTATGATTTGTAAGTAATCGTGTCTGACCAAAAAAAAAAAAAAAATCAACGAGCTCTTACCACTCAGGATATTTATCATAAGCTCACATTATGTGTAATAAATTTTAAGAAATGTTTGACATCATTTCCTCTAAGTCTGTGCTTTTATTAAGTACTCATGAAATAATTGTGTTTTATTGTTCTGCACCCAAGAAGGATCTCAGGAACTTACAAGATGTCCTATCAAAATGTCCTTTCTGTGCTTTTTTGTACAAAAGCAAAACATCCATACCACTCACTAACTACTCTGTCTCAGTAATTATAATCTAATGGGAGATACCACCTGCTCCATGGGCTTCCAGGTTTTTTGGTTCATTTAGTTGGAATTCACTCCCTGTGTACTCAGTGTTCCACACTGTGCTGCCTTATAAGAAAAGGGTCAGCAAGATCAGCCTTCCAAAAGGTAAAATTTTACTGGAGGGAAGATCATGAAAAACTGGTAGTAGACTATAAACTGATGTTGGAGAGGTTCCAGGGAGCTACGATTCTAGGTGTTTGCACTAAGGAAATGACTCAGTGAAGATGATATTGCAGGGATATCTAGCTAGGATGTTCCGGGCAGATGTGATTGAGGGGAGCCCAGAGTGAGAGATGTTCTCATCAGTGTACGGTTACCAAAGACCTGCACAGGCTGAGCATAGAAGAAGAGAGAACATGGGTTTTTTTCAAAGAAGCGATGCCTAGAAATTGATGCCTAATGGGATAAGAGAGATTAAAAAAAAAGAAGAATGAGTCAAAAATTAAGTTTTAGAATTTTAAGCTTGGCTGATTAGACATTGGTGACGGCATTAGACGAAGTCAGGGGAGTTGCGAAGGAAGCCTCAATCCTAAATTGAGGTGATGAGGCAGTTTGGGTCCTAGTACTTCTTGCATCTCTTTATTAATAAGGATTTGTCCAGTACTTTTGTGCTTCTACATTTCAATAAGTTCATCTGAAAACCAATTCATGTTGTTAATGGTAGTATGATGGCTGATTTTTTGTGTCAACTTGACAGGGCCATGGGATGCCTAGATAGCTGGTTAAACATTATTTCTGGGCATGTCTGTGGAGGTATTTCTGTAAGAGATTAGTATGTGAGTTGGTGGACCCGGTGAAGCAGATGGCCCTCCCCAAAGGTGTGGGTGGTCCTCATCCCCCTCTGAGGGCCTCAATAGAGCAAAAAGGCAGAGGAAGGATGAATTCCCTCTGCCTGAGTGGTCAAGCTGGGACACTGACCTCCTGCCCCCGGTGCTCCTGGTTCTTAGGCCTTCAGACCCAGACCGGAATCTACACCATCAGCTCTCTGACTCTAAGGCCTTCAAACCACACCTCTGGCTTTCCTGGGTCTCCAGCTTGCGGATGGCATATTGTGGGATTTCTCAGCCTCCATAATTGCATGCACCAATAGAAAGAAAAGAAAGGAAGGAAAGAAAGGAAGGAAGGAAGAAAGAAAGAGAGAGAGAGAAAGAAGGAAGGAAGGGAGGGAAGGAGAAAGAAGGGAGGAAGGAAGGGAGGGAGAGAGGAAGGAAAGAGAGAAAGAACAGGAAGAAAAAATCTTTCTTATTGGGTCTCTTTCTCTGGAGAACAATGCCTAATACAGATAGTTCCTTATTTTATTATTAATAGATAATTACATCATAGATAAGCAAAAAAAAAATCTGTAATTGGCCTGGATTATTCTTTTCAGCTGTCTATGTGAGGAATTGACAAGTTTTGTGTTTCTGTTTTGGGAGGTGGGAATGGCACACAAACTGGGCAGAGGTGTATACCTTTGTAGCATCCATGTGTTTTTCTAGAATGTGGTTGGTTCACATCTCTGGTTCTATTCTTGGACCTGAAGAGCTGGAAATTTGAGTGTGGACTGGCTTGCCAAGCTAGAAGGGGAATGAATTGGAACAGGATTGTAACGACAACTTTGACCAGTCTATGACTTCTGATTCAAGAAGAATTGGCCTGCTCCTAGCTTTTAGGCCTGGAATACCCTTGCACCACTAAATAAAGCCAAAGTGTGGCTATAAACCCATCTCACCAGTAGGTATTTGACCCTGGTAATTGGGCTATATTCAGTCTCCAAACCACAGGCTATTTTGGGTTTGCTGTGTAATTCTGCAACCCTTTGATGTTAAGGTTGTTCTGATACAGTTACAGAGAGGACAAACAATACATCGCTGCATTTATAACAATGCAGAATATATTGTTCCTAACTTTTGAGGCCCTTAAATCTAGTACACTAGGGTCTACCGAAAGGTGCAGGCTTTCACTTTTCCCCGCATCTACCCTGCCATACCAAACCGAATAGCGTTCTCAATTCCTTGTAATTTATGTCTCCTAAAATGCTTTCTTTCACAGGAAACACCACTACCCAAGGATAGCTTTGTATTTATTTGTTTTTTTCACCTGGTTCTTAGTGTGCTTATTTGTTTTACAAAAATAGTAGTACACTAGGTGGGCATCTTCAAAATGCACAGTGATATTCCTTGAAAACTCTGGAGCTAGAAGTTTAAGAGTGACGACAGAATGCTGGGCTTGAAGTAACTTTAGTAAATAAGTAAATAAAAGTCAAAAGTAACCAGTAGGGATGCATAACTAGAAAGGAATTCTCCCTTCCTGTTTTTTGTTTTTTAATCCAAAAACCACATAACCTGTTATATAATTTATCTTGACATTTCACGATGTCCTTTCTAAATAATGTAAATTGGTTTATCTCTTCTAAGTGAGGATAATGTCGGAGCATTTCTGTACCATTAGTATCGTGGTTCTTTCTCGACATTCATGTTACGAGTTAAACATTAGGTGTGCGGGTGAAAAGCGAATGCCTTTGATTTGGATACTTCTCCACTAGCTGAGAAGGGTGCTTTGTACATACAACCCAGGGGTAATAGATAAGTCATTAAGTACAGACCGGAACAGGTGGAGGAACTAGACTAAAAGAAGCAAATATCTAGCAGCACAATGACACAGTTGATGTATCTATGAGATATGCCATAGAAAAATCATACGAGTGTAATTTATATTATACAGCTGGAAAAATTCTTGGGGCTATTAATTCTTATCCTGACACTTTAAAAAATAGTACAGTTGAGCAAGTGACTGTCTAGTAGTATCTCAAATTTCTCCCTGAAGGAAACCATATGGTTTTTCTTTGCTGGACTCTAGCTGTATAGCCTTGGACTAATCTTTGGGCCTCAGTTTCCTCAATTATAATAGAGCTGTAGATCTTCCCTCCTTAATGTTAAAAACATTGAATTGTACACTTTAAATGAGTGAATGGTATGGTAAGGGTTATGGGCTGAAATGTGTCCTCCAAAGTTCATATGTTGAAGTCCTAACCCCAGGTACTTCAGAATGTGACTGTATTTGGAGATAGGATCTCTAAAGTCATTTTAGGCCCTAATCTAATATGCCTGGTATCGCTATAGGAAGAGAAGACTGGGACACAGACACACAGAGGGAACACGGCCATCCTCAAGCCAAAGAGAGAGGCCCCAGAAGAAACCAACCCTGCCAACACCTCGATCTCAGATGTCTAGCTGCCAATCGTAAGAAAATACATTTCTGTTGTTTAAGCCATTGAGTTTGTGGTACTTCATTATGGTAGCCTGTGATGATTCATTTTAGGTGTCCAGATATTTGGCCAAACCTCCATTATTCTGGATGTTTCTGTGAAGATGTTTTTTGAGTAAGATTAACTTTTAATCAGTGAGATTTGAATAAAACAGATGACCTTCCCTAACATGGTTGAACCTCATCCAATCAGTTGAAGGCCTTAAAAGAACAAAGACTGACGTCCCTTGAGCAAGAAGGAATTCTGCCAGCAGACAGCCTTCGACTCTAACTGCAGCTCTTCCCTGGAACTCCAGCCTGCAAGCAGACTTTTGGACTTACATATCCAAAACAGCTCTTCCCTGGAACTCCAGCCTGCAAGCAGACTTTTGGACTTACATATCCAAAACCGTGTGAGCCAATTTCTTAAAATAAATTTCTCTCCTTCTCTTTTCCTCTCTTTCTCTCCGTATACATATTCTGTTGGTTCTCTTTCTCTAGATAACCCTGACTAACACACAGCCCCAGCCAACTAACATAGTATGTGAATTATAGCTTGATCAGGCTGTTAAAAAAAACTTGGAAGGCTACATCCAAAATGTTAGCAGTAATTATTTGATGGTAGAATTTTTTAAGGTTTATTTTTTAGTTTAGTTTATCTGTACTTGTCCAGGTGTCATTTGTGTAATGATAATTTAAGAGAAGATTTCCATTCAGAGGCGTTTAGAAGCAAGGTTAGATAAAACAGAACTCAGAGGACATGGGAACGTGGCAGGATGCATTTTAACACCACTTATTGTGACAATTTGGATGGCACACAAATCAAATTACACCTACTACAGTGAAAAGAAATCTCAACACGAAACAGAGATTTGATACAGCTGCTAATGTTGTTGCTAGAATACGTTTATTAAAGGAATTTTTATTTTTCCTACCAACGCTATTTTCCGCCATTTTCAGTTATTCTTTCATTCGATCAGCTAGCAAGCTTTTATGAACACCTGCCATGTCCAAGGGCTGAGTGCAGATGCCAGAGATTGAAAGACAAACAGACTCACTTGAGTTAAGCAGTGTACATTCTAGTGGAGGGGACAGTACGATCTAGCATGGTAAGGGCTGCCGTGGGGTGAGCCAACAGAGTTGTTTGGGCACATGGGAGGGCCAGCCAGCCCTCAGGGTGTGGAGGTGGGAAGAGAAGCTTTTTTAATCCTCAGGACAACCCCACAAGTTAATTATTGTTATTCCCATTTTACAGATGAGTAAACTGAGTCTCAGAGAGCTTAAATAATTTGCTCAAATCACTCAAGAAGTAGAAGAAAAGGATTTGGGCACAATTTTGACACCAAAGTCCACATTTTTTCCACTATACTATGTTCTGTGTGTCTAAACCATTGTCAAGTGGACAAGCAAACACGTAGAATATACTGAAATGTCAATTTCATTTTTAATTTGAAGTAAGGACCTAGCTCTATGGATGTTATATCATTTGTCTCAGTCTTAATTACCTTATCCTACACTTTCACTAATTCCCATAATTGACAATAATAATAGTAACAATAATAGTTAACATTTACTGAGTGTTTCTTATGTGCAGAAGCACCATGTTCTCTTAGTCAATCTACATAACAGCCTGATGAGTAGGTTATAGTATTGTTCCTATTTTATAGACAGGGAAACTGAGGCTTTGAGAGTTAAGTTATATGCTATTAAGTGACAAAGCTGGGATTTGACCCAGATCTGATTCCAAGAGCAAGTTTTTAATCATTTTGCTGCAGTATACCCCAAACCAGATAACTGACAGCGTATATATTCATTGCCAGTTGCTTGATTTTTTTAATTAGAAGAAAATTCTGGAAAGTAACTGATCTTCCAGATCTTGGAAATGACCAAGAATTTCTCTTCAGTCCCTGAGGAGGCTCTCCTTTAGGGAGTTTCAGTGATTCTATTTCAATTAGAATATTTTTGTGTTGCTCCATTCATGAGTTGTCCACACTGAGGCTCTGGAAGTCTAGGTTGCTCTAAGGGACAGACACTGGTGGGCGATGTTTGGATTTGGGACCAGGGGTACCAAATGGAGCCCTTTGCTGATTCCGTCTGGGCAGCAGGCTCTGGCGTTCCATCCCACTGAAGCTACTCATGCTCACCCCCACAGGAATCTGGAGGCCCCTTGAAGGGCCTGACTCTCTTTAAGACAAAGCAGGCAGCACCCATAATGATAACCACTGGAGAGGACTTGGAAGGGATGGAAGAGAGACCAGTTTTGCTTCCTCACACAGTTCGACCCTGGCTGCCTGCTGACGGTGACGCTCTTATCCCTACCCTGGGGCATGGAATGAGCTCACATGGAGGGTGGGCAACAGGGGCAGCCTGTCCTGTGGGCCTGGTTGCTGGGACTCTTGGGGCCTGGGGAATTCTAGGCAGACAGAAGGAAGGAGAACAAGCCCATGGCCGAGGCTTTGGTTGGGAACAAGGCAGAGAAACACCCATAAATCAACCAAGCTCCAGAGTAAAGTAGATCCAGTCCGCGACAGAAAAAGACGACTTTCAGAACATCACTTGCTTATCGTGGAAGTGTTCACCCTTTGCCTAACTGATCCAAACTGATTTTCCATAAGGGTAGCCCAGAGGCTACAGAGCTTAGATTGCAGGATTATGCCTGAACTTCAGGAGTGGGGACAGGGACGTGATAAGCCAATGTTCCAGGAAACACTCTCACACTGTGGCAGAGGTTATGAACACCTGAGAGCCCCAGTTCCCTGCTACTGGGGGTGCATGTGCCCTCTCTTTTGAAGTAGGGAGGGTGAGAGAAGAAGGAGGCCTCAGAGAGTCTTGCTCAACCCCTGATATATCTGTGGAGCATCATGGTACCAGGTTATGAGCAGGTCAGAGGTGAGTCTCAGTCATCACTGCATTCTTCTCCTGATGCCCCTGCCCCAATTCAGCCCCCTTGCCCAAGGCAGGCAGAGATCTCTGGAATCTGTAGGACGGTCCACCACATGCAGATAAGAGAGATAGAAGAGAAGGTGCAGGCAGCTCTGGACTTGGCCTGGATCTGGCAAACTGCAGTCTTCTGGGCACAACACAAGACCCTCAGGGCACATGTTGGGCACTGAGAAATGTGATATCTCTGGACAATGAGGAGCTGTGCCTGCTGAGGGACAGTGAGACTGTGGCCTCCAGGGAAGGCAAAGCTGCCAGTGGTGGCACTGCTGGCTTGCTTGAGGGTGGGGGATGGCATTCTAGTCAGGAAAGATAAGCACTCAGTACTCAAGGCCTGAAAAAGGAACACTGGGACCAGGACTTGCGACATTGTCCACACTGGGACAAAGGACACAATGCCTACCTGCTCTGATTATGAAGGAGGGGTTTAGACCAGGACAGGACTAGTGTTCAGGAAGCTAATAAGGATCAGAAGGATTTGTTAGCTGATAATCCATGGTACCTATGCTTTTGGAAGTTTTTTTCTGGACACCTATTTAGAGATCTTAGGATCTATTTTGTACAACAGGTGGGGGTTAAGCTAGATTAAAGATTATGAAGCAATCCTGGCAAATGGGATGACTTATCCCTAAAAAAAGAAAATTTTCTGAATCTGATTAGTCTTTGAGAGACTGTGGCTGTCCTACATTTTCACAAAATTTAAATGATGGATTGCTGTGGTCAATGTTGTGTACATCGTCTTTGTAAGTATTTGTTGAGTAAATCCTCAAGCACACACTCAAGTGTGTTCAATTTAACAAATATTTGCTAGATGGCTAATAAGTACCTTCATGGCAACTGGTGTCTGACTCAGTGGCTTAATTTTTTGGTAAGAAATATATTTTATGTTGTGACTCAATATATACACATACAGGCACACCTGCAACAAAAGTTTCATGAAACGATTTTTACCTTACTAGGTGAAATGCATTCTGATATTTTCTGTTCTATTCTATTTTATTTATTCTACTTTTTTCCAAAAAAAAAAAAAAAGCTGGCTAAGACCCTCTGGTTTGATTTTATGACCTACTAATGAGTCACAATCTGCAGTTTGGAAGACACTAGTTGATACATGAAGTTACTGAGTTTCTAAGCTCATCTTTACTTGGCTAAAAATTGAGGGAGAATACAGAAGTTGGTGCTATCAAGTAGATGCTTACTCATTTCCTAGTGTCATGTACAAACATGTCTGTTGGTGGAGCCAAGTGACCAAGAGGCAAGAAAGTGAGTGACTCCTCACTGAGCCCAAAGGAAAGTAGGAAACTACTGTTTTTTCTTTTGGCTATCTTCCCACCACTTGAGACCACCATGGCAGGCAATGATGAACGTCATCACTGAAAACAAAGACAGACTCTCCCTTGCTAACAAATCTTTAGAGTTTAGATCCTATGTAATTATTAACCAAGAGAAAACACATCTGAATGAACTTCATGAACATTCTATTTCAGCTCCTAATTGAACAACTCATTTACAACATTAGGCAAAACCAGATCCTTCTTACAGCGAGAGCTCGTGCTGTTGGAACAATCCAGAAGATGCTAGCTCTGGAGAAAGTCTCTGACGTTAAGGGATCAGATTCTTAGAATTCTGACTCTACCCCACCACTCTTGCTTTTTTGTCCCCTTCACATATATATTAATATAAATATATATATATACACATATATATTTTATCATAGCACCTATGACATCCTATTGCTTATACATTACTGGCCTGTGAATTTTTCTGTCTCCCAGATTATAAACTCCTTATAGACAAAGATTGTTTCTTCTCTATCTTTATATTCCCAATGGTAGGCACAAAGCAAGTGCTTTGTGAATGTTTGTAGAATGATTGAATCAAATTGAATTGGAAAGGTATTATTAGGGAAAAGTACAGATTAGTTTACTTATTAAGGAAAAATAAGCTGCAAAAAGGGAAAGAGTAGACTTTCGGAAATACATCTCGAGATTCTAACAGACCATAACTTAAATAAGGCCCAGATAAGGGTATAGTACAAGATATTCTTGCATTTATTAATATATAAGAAGTATACACAGGACCCTTGTGGTTCCTATGTTGAATTTTGTACCATAGGTCTTGGACCTGTGAGAAATCATCTAATCCCACTTCCTGCTTTTACAGAGGTGATTTTTTTTTTTTTTTGGTTGATAAAGCAAATATGCCAAAGAATTGGAGATATCTATATCTATATACATACAAGTTCAATCTTAATTATAGTAATATATCCAAGAGCTCTACATCTGATGAAAGTTGTGGGTGGCCAAGGGGGCTTCAAACCTTACAGATGAAAGGTTCGTTGCATAGAAGGTCAAGACGGTAGACTGTCACCAACGCTGCCTCCTTTCTTGCTAAAAAATTCTTGACTTTGTTCCAGGTGGTAATATGCAACTTAGTCCAAGCAAAATTACTTTAAGCAAAATATGGCAATCCATCTTCCCTTTGCCAGACACTTGATTTCCTTGCCTCTCTTGCAATTGGAAGGATGTGCCCATGTGGCTAGTTCTGGCCCAAACTGTTTAAGAGCAAATGTGCTGAAGGACTTCGTGTAAGGACTTGGTTTTTCTGATTAAAGGGAAAGATGTGGCTGGTGTTGCCCTTCCCCACTCATCCAACCTTGAACGTAGAATGACACCTGATAACAATCTGGACCAGCAGAAGGAAGAAACATTGCTATAATAATGAAAGCAAAGTAAGCAAAAAGATGAAAAGAATTGAGATCCTTGATGGCACCCCTGAGCAGCTGAACCAATGCTAATGACCCCTATGTCTAGGTTTTTGTGTTGCATATTTTTAAAAAGCCAAAAACAAATAAAAACAAAACTCTTCTTACTATGAGTTGGATATCCTGATACTTGCTTGCAATTAAAAACATGCCTAACTGATACCACCAAAAACATTCCAATCGACATCAATGACCAGATCTTCTCCGTTCTATCAAAAGAACTTATTAGAATGAATGGAAAACAATTAGATTTATCTTAATAAAATGCCAATATGGGGATTTTATTTTTTATTTTTTTATTTTTTATTTTTTAACTGTGAGATATTTGCTTTAAAGGGATTTTAGTTTTTAAAAAAATAATTAATTCATACCCAAATAAAACTATAGTACTAAAAGATCAATCTAAAGATATACACAGGCCATCCTTTGAGAATCACTGAAAAAGCAGGTAAGGAAAAAGAAACCGACGTTTATTACGTGCCCACCACTGGCTGGGCTGTGATACCGGCTGTCTTCACACTTAATTCTCACAAACCTCACAAGAGTTATTTTTTCTGTCTTACAGATAAGATCATTGCACCCTAGAGATGTTAAAATAACTTGCGCAGAGTCACACAGTAAATCTTAGAGCCAAGAATTAGACCTACAGAATTATTTTAACGATCTTCAAATGAATAATGTTGTCGACCTAAAGGGAGAAACTGAGGCAAAATTAATATAGAGAGTTTATTTAGGCCATGGTGGAGGACAACTGCCAGGGACATACTTCCAAGTTGCCTTGGGGAGTGCTCAGTTCCGCCTTTGTTACAAGCAAGTTTTTAAAGACAAAAAATTAAAAAAAAAAAAAAAAAGGAACAAGGAGTGGGCTGATATTAAATTTTTCATCAGGAATTCTCATTAGTTTACAAAAATAGCAGGGATTAGTGATTGGCTCCAGATTGTTGAACTACAGCGTAGGTTATGGTGTCCTATGAGTGGCATTGTTAGGTTAACTTATAGCTACTTGCTGTCCTCCAGAGAAACAGAACCAACAGGACATGTGTAGAGAGAGAGAGAGAGAGAGAGAGAGAGAGAGAGAGAGAGAGGAGACTCCAGAATTTTTGCAAATCTTCTTCCTAATTAATATTCAAGGCAACATGGAAGACGGAGGGCAGGTGGTTCTTTCTTCCCCCAACACCAGTTCAGATGAATAATGTGGCCCCAGAGTCCCTGATCCTGAGTGACATCTGTGTAGATTCCCCTTTCATCACTTTTTCTTTTGCTCAGATCTATGGATTTTGGAACCCGAGCCTCAAAGAACTGGCTGGCTATTTTTAGAAAGCCCTAACCTCAAAACTTGAAAGCAGAAAACATAGAAATGATTCTTTATGTATATTTCCTGTAAAACAACCGACTTCCAATTACCTAATTTTACAATCTCATTGATTTTTACAGAGTTCCAGTCTTTACGCCACCTTTCCAGGGCTTCTGTATTGAACAGTGTGTGTTTCTCTCTATTCACCCGCTGGCCACGACCTAGCTATACTTCAAGGCACGTCTCTTGGATGTGTTCCAGAACGTCCAAGTTTGGAACCTTTCTGGTTGATGATGCCTATTTTGATTGCAGCAGTAAAGCCACCACAAACTAGAGAACCCCCACTTTTAGCAAGTGATGCTCATTTTGTTTTTAATTGTTATACATTTTAGGTGGAAAAAGAGTGATGGCTGGATGTGGAAAGAGGAAAGAGAAACATGTCACAAAGGGCTTTAGCTAAGATCTTTCTAGAAAGATAAGGGCTTTCTATTCAGTATCTGGAAGTTTCTTGCCTAAAATATTTTTGCGAAATTGCTATAGCTCTAAGCTGTATTGTTACGTCACACCATGAAGACAAACATCTTGTACCACAGGTCAGCTGCAAGGAAACAGCACAGGGCAGGGGGCACGGCTACTCCCTGCTTCTAGTGACTGGTCATAGTCAAGCTTTGGCCACTGAGTTAATTCCCAACGAACTTCACAAATGCCCAGGGTGGGGTGGCTACTAAAATAATTGTGAGAGGTCCATCCCTTCCATGGCCTACTGTAGAGCACGTGGCATTAGTAAATTATGCTAAGGGTCCCAGGCCACTAATTCTTCTAGGACACCATCTCGCAAAGTATCCTTTTTGGGGGTATATGTCGCATTGGGGAGCAGGCTGCGGTTTCCCAGGTGGAGAAAGCGATGTGCCTTCGTGATGGACAGGGCCACGTTCTCATCATCGGTAAGGAGAGGATCCCGCTATTGTTAGGAGCTGCCTAATTGGAAGAGGGTCGTCAGTGTAATTCCTGATTAGAAGCCATTCGATAGTGGTGTTACCCAATAAGTGGCTGTGGAGACCTTCACCCAGTGACTGACCATCTTTTATACAACAAGGAGAAAGCGTATTGTCATAAACAAGTTAACACCCTTGCAACGCAAATGATATTAGTACTAAAAAAATGTCCATTTACTTAAGCAATTATTGCATTTAATTAGCTTCTGGGAAATAAGAAAACGCATTTTTTAGCAAGCTAACTCATTGTAATTCCTATCTCGCTTCTGTAGAATTAAATTCAAGTGCTATGAATGCCTCAAAGTAATGTTTGCTTCCGTGAAAGTGCAAAGAAACTCTAGAAACGTGCTGAAGATTGTAAAGATTCAGATAAATGAAGGAATCATTTGCTAAAAGCCCACCATATACCAAGGACTCTGCTGGGCGCCATGGGTTTGGAGTGGGGTCCCCAAAGGCTGGCACACAAGCCTTGTTGTCTACAGGCTCACTGGCAGGCCTGGAACCCCGACCCAGAGGACATTTATTCTGTTTGTAATGAGGAGACACCAAAGTGGTACAATAGTTTTGTGCTCCCTGAAGATGACCCCGGAAGCAACACGTCGGTTGCATTGGGAAAAGAGCCAGGGAAATCAGTTGGGAAGCTCCTGCAGGGATCTTAGAAGGCCTGAGCTGGAGCGGTGGTAGGGAGGGGAACAGACTCAAATCATGACGGAAGAGAAAAAGTTGAAATCAACACGCAAAGATAACAATTAAGAATATCCTAAAAGACACATGATGTAGATGTCAATGCATTGCATTCTGTGATAGTTAATTTTACGTGCCAGTGGGGTTGGGCCACAGTGCCCAGATGTTTGGTGAAACACTTTTCTGGATGTTTCTGTGAAGGTGTTGTTTGGATGAGATTAACATTTACATGGGTGGATTTTGAGTAAAGCAGATTACCCTCCATAATGTGAGTGGGCCTCATCCAATCAGTTAAAAGCCTTAATATAGCAAAGAGTGAACTGCCTGGGCAAGAAGGAATTCTGCCAGCAGACTGCAGCTCTTCCCCGAGCCTCCACCGGCCCGCCCGCCCCATCAGATTCTGGGCTCACCGAGCCTTCGCAATCACATGAGCCAATTCCTTAAAATATTAATAAATCAACCTCTCTCTCTCTCTCCCCCTCTCCCTCCCTTCTTTTCTCTCTCTCTCTGTACACACGTTCTGTTGTTTTTGTTTTTCTGGAGAACTCTGACTGATATACATGCCATCACTAAAGAGGCTGGGAGCCAGTGTCTTGGATTTAGGTCCTATTTCTGCCACGTAATGTCCCTGTAGTCCCATTCAAGTCACTTAACCTCTCTGAGCCTGTTTTGTCATACGTAAAATGGCATTAAATGATCTTGCTTTGCCTGTCAACGAAAGCTGTCGTATTCAGGGCCACGACTTGAGTGAAGTTGGGAGCCCTGGAGCTCAAAATTCACCGAGGTCTTCATTCTTAGGTGCCTGCCCTGTGCAACCCTGAGAGTGAACACTTGCCCCAAGTTTGTCCTAGGGTCTCTCTTGCTTCACCTTAGCCTGGCCCTGATTGTATAGAACAAGCATCGTAATGAACATTGGACCAAAGAGTGCATGGCCTGCCAGCTTATAGCCTCTTCAAGGGCACGGACCATATGTTAACAGTTTTTAATCTTATATTTATCTTTATATTTCCTGTACTGTAAGTGCTGGGCAGGGAGCCTGGGACCTAGAAGATTCTTGATAAATGTTTATTGAATGAATAAATATTTGTTTAATGATACAGGGCAACCAAGGCAAATGTGGTAGGCTAATGAATACCGGGGCTCTAAATAATCAGTATCCACATAGAAATTTGACAAGATATAAAAGAGTATTTGTTGCAGTAATGTGTTGAGAGAAGACCTTGCCCTGGAATGAGTTCAGTATTTAAAACCTATTTTGCAATGTGTAGAAGAATGAAATGTGTGTAACTTTTGATCAAAATGTGTGTAACTTGTACTCAAAATCAAGGTCTGATGCCTTGACATTTGAACAAATACATGATTCAAAAGGCAAAACTTCGAAGTAGAAAAATGTTCTATAAAATTTATAACCTTCAAAGTGCTCTCCTCTGACATCTGTTACTGAAGGGAATTTTAAAAAATGTCATTTAACACAAATACTTCATCTTAAAAACAAAAGATAGAAATGTCACTCTCTTGTTAGGTTTGGGGTTGCTAGGTTACTTAATCATAGGAAATGTAATTTCTGTTCATCAAAAAATAATCATTCTTTTTGTCCTCTTTTTTTGGAATAATGTAAGTGTAGCCTGAATAAATATTCATTTGTGGGGATGAAGTCTTAGCGTAAAATCTGCAATGATGAATTCAGTAATGAATTCAACTGTACTCTTATTCTAACGGTGGTTTAAATTTCAGGAAAACATAGAAAGCTAGAATTCTCTTTTTTCTAGAGACTGAAATCAAAGAGAGAAAGGTAGCTAATCTCATTCCCCTACCCCTACTTAGTATGGTAAAACGAAGAAAGGACAGGACTAGTACCCTTCGAACCAGTCCCTGGGTTTCTAAGTGATGGGCACACTGCGTTTAGATTCAAGTAGAACTGAATTAATAAAAGAAAGCGAGCTTAATGGTATTCCTTTTCTATGATGAAATATATTAACTGTCCTGTAGATAAATGAATGTAATGTTTGCTAGTTTTCAGAAGCAAGAATCGAGAGGTGGGAGTGCCTCTAGAGAACAGACAGAGGAGAAGAGAAGGTCTACCTCCTGGGTCAGTACCCAGCCTCCGCCTCCCGCCTCCTTCCTCCTTCCTTTCCTTGGCCCCATTGCTATAAAAACAACAAACAGCAACAACAAAAACCCAATCCTGCAGTCTATTTTAGAATGTATTCTCTTGGGGAATGTGCATAGGAATTAAACAATACCTCTAAGATTTTTTTTTTTATGCCAAAAGGTATTAGGAAAAAAAAAAGATCTGTTATCTCTTTTTTTTTTAATTGGGAAAAAGATGACAGATTTTTCCCCAAGAATCCCTGTTGATTTTTAAAATTGAAAGTAATAAATGCTTTTAGTAAGAAAATCCAAATCAGACAGAAAAGTATACGTTTGAGCTAAAAGCTTCCTTCTTCACCCAATTACTCTCTTCCTAGGAGGCTCCTGTTAATGATTTTTAAAGTGTCTTTTTAGACCAAAAAAGGCTCGCTCACTATATATCAGCATGGATCTCTTTTTAAAAATGTACATAAATTGAATTATAATATATTCTCTTCTACACATTACTTTTTTCACTTAATAATATACCTTGAGCATATCTCCGCATCAGCACACACAATATAGATATACCCATATTATTTTTTATAATGTTTCCTAGCATTCCAGTGAATAAAGGTACCCTAAACTATTTACTTAAATTATGCCCCGCTGATGGACATTTCCAACAATTTTTTGCTATTACAATGAATACCCTTTGACATATATCTTGACATCACCTTTCATATGTATTCATAAGGTACCGGGGCCAATGCATATAGTGGCATAAGTTGTTTGCTGCACCGAGTGCCTCATCTATGTGGGCACCATGCACTTTGCAGACATCGTACCTTTAAATACTTACTATGATAATATTTCTGGCAGATAGATATAGAATCTTTTGGCCAAAGTTTTCCTTATTCTAATTTGTACAAAATCGCTATAGCCGTTGGTAAATGACTATCAACAGAAAAACTGAGTCAAAGGGCATTCAGGCGACTTGCATGTGACCTGTTTTCCTCTCCTTTCTGGGAGGATCTAATGGATAGTCCCTTGGAGGAATGGACACCAGCCCCAAAGAAGCTGCTCCAGTCCCACGGCACCTAAAACCTGCATAGTTGGTTCCGGAACACATATGTTTGATAAAAATGTCTTCTTTTGTTCTTTTCTGGAAGAGTTAAATGAAAAAATATTGGGAAAGGGGCAGTAATGTTGTGTTGGAGTGCTAGGACGCTAGTCTTATGGGGTCAAAGTTGGGATCATTGTGATACATCTGTTGTGGGATACAGAAAAGAATGTTCTACTCTAATAGTAGAGAGTCCAGAAGAGTCCAGTAATAGCCTGACTAGTTAATGACAGCAGCACACATTGTAAAGCATTTTTGGTCTTGGGTTCATTTTTCCATTGGTCATATTGTGGCCGACATCGCTCTCATTGTCATAAAATGCCTGCTCATTTGGCACTCTGTGGGATTCCACTGGATTCCACCGTAAATGTGCAATTGAAGGAAAAGCAAATGCAAAGCTGAGACCACGGCTGGTGCAAGGGGAAGGAATATATTAAGCAACGTTCAAAACAAATTTACAATAGAAGCAATGCAGGTGGGAGGGAGGGGCAGAGAAGGAAACAAGGTGAGAAAAAGTTAAAGGGATGGGAGGAAGAAAGGGAGCCCATGAGAACAAGAGCACTGCCCTCAGAGGTGAATGGCAGAGTCCACAGAACGACTCCGGCTCATCAAAGCAGGAGAGGAAGCCAAACATTTAAATCTCAGTCCCATTAACTGACTTGGAGACTTTGAGTAAGTTTCCCACTCACCCCGGCTCCTCAGTTTCCCTCTTTGTCAAAGAAGCCTGAGAATGACCCCCTTCCCAAGGTCGAGAGGACAAAATGACAAGTAGCATAAGAAGGCTATTAAAAGCAGAGGCAGGATTATAATCTATGCGGTCACGTCTGTGGAATTGATTTGGCTTCTCCTGGTGCTGCCCACTGACCCAGTTCTCTTTCACAATAAAGCAGGTGTCACTTTCTCTGGGCACTTGCAGAAATAGGAAATGAAACGTGAGAATCTGAAAAGTTTGAAAACTGTGTGACTTAGACTGTATCGCCAGCAATTATCAGAGCAGATGACCTAAAAAGGTCTTACTATGTGTTTCTCTCTTGTGATAAAGCTAATCTATTCTATGTTTCATCTTCAAGGACAAAATGTAGCTTATTGTCAGCCACAAGCTTGTTTAAAGGACAGAGACGTGCCTAGAGTTATCTACATTCGCCTTTCATCAGGACGAGCACAGAGGGAGAGGCCGGCATTGCTGTGCTCTGCGGTACCTAGCTCAGGTAGGACAGCACAGAACATTTTCTGGATTCAACTGATTCCGTTAAACATTGTAGTTCAACACAGCTGATTGATTGCTATAGATATAACCAGTTTGGCTGGAAAATGTTTACGTAAGTTCATGATTCCTTTTTGGAAGTAGGGGTATAGGTAATGATATGGGGGTGATTAATGTCTCAGGTAGAAAAGGTGTTTAAGCTTAGTCTTTTTTTAAGAAAACTATTATTTGCATTTCTTTTATGCTGGATTTAGTATTCCTGGGCCATATGTTGTTGCTTCTTCAGTTTCTTCTGGGACATCTTCTTCTGTGCAGCCCTCTCCAGTTCTGGCTCAGGAACAATTTGTTCTTTTCAGTGAGTATCATCTGGATGTGACGGGGGAGCTTTTGCATGAGTTAATCTGACCGCGAGCTCTGTTTAAGCACAGTGCACATCTTGGGGGATTTGTTCACCTGGATATGCTCAGTGATCCAAGGATCTACACCTAAACCTTTAAGTTCAGCAATACTCTGCATTTTTAAGCATGTGCTGCAAAATCTCAGCACTTTTTTTGGGCCACCGACCCTGTGTCCAGCCCCACTCTCTGGCCTGGGCGTATCTACCAACTCCACCGTGGTAATGGCGGAATGGCACACACTGTTTCTGTAAAGTGACGTCTTTCAGACACTTGGTGGCTTTTGGGATAAGCATCACTTGATGGTCTGGGCAGTTTCATAGGTGTTCTTAAAAGGAGCAAGAAGACTTGAATCTCTTGGTTTCCATGATTTTGTGGGGTTTTCTGGGTCAAGTGAGTATCGAACCATTTTCAGAGATCACCGCAGGCCAAGAGGTCACCGGAAGAGCTTCAACTTTTTCTTGCCTTCTGGTACTAACAATGACTGTCAGGTAATAAAGTCAGGAAGATGGATGGCAGAACAGCCAGATGGTGGGTCGGACAAGGAAACTGCTGAGAGCAGCCTCCTGTTCACAGTTTGTATAATTGCATCTGGGCATGAGGAGACCAAGGCCACACGGGGCTTCCGCTTCCATGTGCCCAGAGGATATTTGAAGCTGAGGGATAAACCCTATGCTTCTTCCTGCAGCATCTATTTCATTCGAACATTTAAAGCAAAAAGACCATTGCTTTTATATTAAAACAAACACACATATAGAGTAGTGGGAAGCGACTTTGGCATGACGTTTGAGAGGAGCCTCCCAAGGATGTCTGCTTACCGCAGGTAGCTTTGCCATCAGTGCAGGTGGATTGCGGAGGAGTTTGGAGAGCACCAGATCACGTGGCTCGGCCAGGGTCAGGCCTCTGGTCGTGCCCTAACTGCCTCCGTCTTCACACCAGGCCTGTCTTCTGGGATGCCTTTGTCCTCTGTCTCTCCGTGCTGGATGGTTTCCACTAGCCAGGTGCAGATGCTTCTTCCTTTACAAAGAATTTCCTAGGTGGCTGCCCTGTGACTCCCAGGGCTCCTTACCAACTCCTCTCTGTGCCTCTGATCAACTCCTTCCTTGCCAAATGGACACAGAAAGCCCAGTCCCAAATCCACTACTGGATGGTTTTTTTTCAGGGCACAGTCTGAGTATTGGTCCCCCCTGCTGGGCACTCTGCTTCCGTTGCTGGAAATGAGGCCTCAATAAACATTTGAAGAGTGAAGAATGAATGAATGAGAAGTTGGTGTTTCCAATGTGTGGCTGAGGAGGTGGCCGATCTTATTTCTTTTTAGGAGTGAAAATCAAGAGAGGTTTTGGCCTAGCTTGGGGGTATTTCCTGAAAGAAGATGAGAGGGAGGAAACTTAAATCCCGTTTCCTGATTAGACAATGTGCATGCACACGAGGAGGTACTTGTGAAAACCCTGAAATGGAAGAGGAACCATTTTGATGGGCGACTCTCATTTATCCTTATTTCCCAAGTCGAAATGGAAAATGAATTGTTGATGGCTTTAGTTTGGCTGTTGCCCTTTTCATCAGTGATGCTGGCTAGATAATCACCCCCTTTGCTTTTTTCTAGTTGTCTTAGCCCTGTTGTACTTCTGGCAATAAGGAAAATAGAATCATTAAACTCTTAAATAATTATGGTGTGTTATTTTAAGGACATCCTGTCATCAGTTTATCAATCTATTGCAATCAAATTATCAAAGAACCTTTCCCTCTAATTCCCAGAACTGTGCTGTGGCCTCAGGCCATATAAGGAGAATTTTGGATTTCCATGGGCATCATGCCTTTATTTGGGTTCTTCCCAAGTCTGTGCTGTGTCTGGGCCTCTCTGGAGCTGTTGTTAGCTGTGTCCACTGCCTTTGTGAGAAACACTGAACAGAGCTGAAGTCAGACCACTGCAAGTACCAGAAGGGCTCCTGGGTACCAATCCTGGTTCTGGCCCTGATTTTCTTTGCAGCTTTAAGCCAAATAAGAAAACTTCTCTGCACTTTAGTCCTTCCATTTAGCAATGGAGAAGACACTATTTCTCTAATAAATGTCTTAAAACTTGAATACAAAGACACTTTTAGACATAAAGAGTCATTAATAGTGTGCCCGTTGTGTTTCTGTCCATGCGGGGGCGGGGTAAATTTCAGTTCTGGTTTACAAGTGAGATTTTGCAGAGAATCCTTACAATCGTGCTTCAGACTTCCCTTCTCCAGTGTCCTCTGTTCCTTGTATAATTTGATCTGCTTTTTGGTCATTCTAAGCACACATGGATTAGATCAGTATGCAGGCTATATCCTTACAAACCTTATTCCCATCCTTAGCAGATAACACGTCTCTGGTTTTACTGGAAAGATTAAGGCTAATTAGGAATAATTGGACTCACTCCTCCCTCTTATTTTCATGGCGATGCATCTCCATCTCTGTGGCTGTCTCCCAGCTACGCACAAGGAGGGAATCTCTCTTCCTCCTCTCCGGACCTAACCCTTTCCCTGTGCCCTTGACCTTCCCCTCCACCTCTTCCTGTTACCCTGCCACTACTTGGCACCACCCACATCTTAGGGCTCCCTTGCAACTGTTTGCAAACATGCCCAGAATTTATTCCATTTTCAAAAGCCACAAGAAAACCAAAACTTTGCCTTTGCTCGACCTTACCGTCTCTTCTAGTCTATTTATTGCTTTCCTTTTGCGGCAACAAGACATCTCAATTTCCTCTTTCCTCATAGCCCCTTAGTTTTGCAATCTAGTTTCCTTTCTCTATCACTCGATTGAAATTCTGTCCTCAAAAGTCAACAGTGGTGCCCTTGTAGCCCAATCCAAAGAGGGTTTTGTTTTAGCCTCATTCCTCTTATTTTCTCAGGAGCATCGATTTTCTTTCCCTCCGCTTTTTTCTTTCACCCTCCCCGCTCTGACACCGCTCCCTGGTTTATATCTGTCTGCCTGTCTCCTAACTGGGTTTTCCAAACTGATCCACTGCATAGCACCATGGCTGAGAGTCCTAGCTCTAACGTCAGCCTTCATGTAGTTAATTCTAGCTCTGCCGCTAACTAACTGCATGGCCTTTGCGAAGGTAATCTCTCTGTGCCTCAGTTTCCCCAGCCTTATAATGGGGACTACAGTAAGAGTATTTACCTCAGGTTTGTTGTAAGAATTGAATGAGATAGTGTATATATTTACTCCAATATTTGGCACACAGAAGTTTTCATTAGATGTTATCTATTAAGCACAACAGTAAGCTCCTAGATCTTTGAAAACATAACTGTTTTTTTCTTTTAAGACATATTGCTCACATTACCCAACACAAAGCCAATCAATAAATATTGATAAATAGATTTATGCACATGATCGTGGAGCCCAGGGAAGAAGGAATGAAGGAGGGAGGAAGGCTCCTAAATTCTGCAGGCGCTGTAATACCCAGGTTTTAATTTTGTTTCGTTTTTACCAATAAATCAGTTAAATTGTTGAGAGTTTAAATCGCTCCTTTTCGGACATATGGTGTTTGTTGAGCGGGAAGGGGCGTCAACAATTAAAGCTCTAGCTGTTGGTGCAACAATCAGTCAGAATGAGGCTGCTTGGCAAGGAACACCGCGTCCCATCCTCAGATTAAACGCGCCCTCACAGGATTGTGCAAGGACGGAAGCCGCCCAGCTGCGGCTCTGCGCGGAGGCCGCCTGGACCCCGTCCACTGGGTGATGCCGCCATCTAGCGGCGGCAGCGGGAACGGCGCTGGGCAGGGCCGTCTCGTTTGGTGCAGGGGACGGGATCGCGTCCTTTCTGCAGAAAGTGTGGGTGACATTGACAGGACGGAAGAGTACAGGCAGACCACAGCAAGGGGGAGAGGGAAAAACGCCTTGGCACAGTGAGGGGACGCAAAGGGCACAGATGATGCTTGGGCCCGCCTACAGCAACCCCGTCGGTGTCATTCCAGGACAATTCCCTCCCCACCCCCCGCCCAATACCTATAAACTTTGATTCTCACCCCTTGCTTGAGTCTCACTTTCCAACACTCTGTGCTGACCCGCTATCCTGAAACAGACCCTGCTTCACCATCTAATTTCCCTTGTCGCATGTCAGGAATTCCGGGCTGGGAGCATTTAGCCGAGTCATCACATTTGGCTGCCACCCGGGAAAGCAGCACCCCCCCCC